>PVJX010000855.1:0-201365 GCA_004027295.1 Dolichotis patagonum
AATTCAGCTGCTGATGACACAGTCCAGAGCCAATTATAGGGTGGTTATTATTATTTGTTTTAAATAGAAAAGGCAGAGATATAGTCATAAATGACAAAAAATAAAACCAAAGACATAAAGGAAAAAAGACAGTTCAGAGCCTGCCTTCCAGACCCAGACTCAATCCAGGGAGAAAGGGAGCTGACTGTCCCTGCCCTGGCTTGTCATCTACTGGTGCGATGTCACCCCCACCCCATGTGAGCAGCCTACTCCTTCTGGTATGGCCTCCTGCTTTTCTGGTACAGGAAATTAAAAATTTCCATCTAGCCCAAAAGTGATCAGAATACCAGGCTGGGCCTGGATTGGGGTGAGGCTTGGGAACCTGGCTGGGACCACCTTCTGGGACATTTCCTGATTGGGGGATGGAAGACCATGTTTTGATCCTTGTTGTGCTTTTCTGTGCCTATTATCTACTACAAAAGAAAATTTGAAGATAAAAGGGAGCAGATTATGAATGGAGGGTCCTCATCAGGTTGATTGTTGTGAGGGCTGAGGGGGGCCTCTTGAGATGCCCAGAGGTATGTTTGTGGATTGAATGGATGGCGGAGGGACCGCACTTTGGAAAATGACATGTAGCTCTGTGAATTCTGGTTTCCTCATAGAGTTTAAAACCCCAGTGAAAAAGCCACAGTTCCTGGGAGGTGCAGTAGCTTCAAAATTTTATGTTATTGATATTGAAATTTACTGTCTCCTAAAGCAGCTTACCAATGACCAGCCCCAAACTTGCTTGACTTCTCTTCCTCTTCTAGCTCAATGTTCCCACCATCCACTTAGGATCCCCGGAAGTCCACTGTCCATTCCCTTCTCCAGTGTAGCTCATTGCTCATCCACATGAAGGGGTAGTCAAGATGGCCTCTCTACAAGTGTCCCGACTTCCTGATAACACCCTCTTCCTGGCCAAAGCTGCCTCCATGTCTTACCAGGACAGCTGCCACCACCTCTTCCAGGGTCTCACAGTCTGCTCTTTCCCTTCAGGGGTTCTTTACTTTCTAACATGGACCTGTCAGTTCCCCCTCCAGGTGAAAAGCTTCCCAGGGCTCCATAGATTTGCAGTAAGACCCAGACTCTTCCCCTTGGAAGGCCCCTGCTTCTCCCCCAGCAGGCCTTTGATACCTGTGTTTCTGTCTGTTGCCAGTTTGTCAGAGACTTGTGTTAGCTTTCACTCCCACATGAGTGTCCCCGTCCAACTGAGGACAGTGGATTTCTTTTCATTGTCTGACTTTAGCTTAGTCTCCCCCAGCCATTCTCTATTGCATTCCCCTGATGCATGATGAACCCATGATCAGCAAGTCTTTGTGCATTTCCACACATGCATAGACATGCTGGTAGTGAGAGTCTTGTCCTGTTTTCCCTTCCTGAGAACCCAGACAAGGATTTGGGTTAATGTCCTTTATTTGTTGTTCTATGAAGCTTTGCTTCAGATTTGTGGATGAAAGAAACACCTGGGAAGAGCATGACCTTTAGGCCCCCTGGTCCTGTCTGGGGAAGTTCAGGGAGGTAGAAGAAAGGAGGACTTGGTGTCATGGACAGACATGATTGTTAGGAAGAGGAGATTCTTAGTGAATCATAAATGGTGTGTTGGGATAGATATGCTAAGTATGGGGACTCCTACCCTTAATCAGAATAAAAGTGTGAACAGTATCCAGTTTCCATCCAGTTTGTGTCACGTGTCCTCCTCATCACTGCCTAGATAAAAGGAGCACGAGAAGGGCAGCACTCCTAGTGAGGGGAACATGGGGCAGCTGTGCCTCAGTCACTGCCTTTGCCAGTCATTGCGTGGTGCCCCAGGAGGGCTGAGTGGATGCCACGGCCTTTTGTTTTATTATTGGTCACCAAACACAGATAAGCTGCTTTACTGATTTCAGTTGCTTATTAAATGCCACATTGGCTGCTGCTGGTTAAACAAGTTACTGTTTGTGAAGAGCTCAGAGTAAGAAGTGGTGCTGCCGGCTGCTCCTCTCACAGTGACTGTGGTGATTACTATAGCTGTGGGGCTGCAGTTGCTGGCTTCTGGTGGCTGAGAACCTGCAGCCTCGAGGTGACTTAGGGGTCAGGGTTGTGCTGACTGCCACCTTCTGCCTGTCTGGAGGTGGGAGAGAGAAAAGGATGAGCTGAAGCCCCTGGTGTGCAGCTGTTTGTTCTACCGGAATATCTGACACTGGTATCGTTTGTAAGTGAAATAGTACCTCATGGCACTGTGCACACATACATCTTTTGCACGGTGCCTGCAAACTGCACCTGTCCTGGCAAAATGAGAACTGGCTTTTTTGTAGCAGGGTCCATTATGAGGTCTCTGGACCACTTTTAATAGAACCATTTTTGAGATACCTGCCTCCTGGGCTGGTGGATGGGGGCTCCAAGTACTCCGTTTGGATTAGAAGCAGATTGGGTAACCTGCCATGTCAATCCTATTCCCTGAACAGTGTGGAAAGGGAGCACCAAGGCCATGCTACCCCCATAACACACACGTATAGTCATACCCACAGACCTACACATTAGTGCCTCACACCATTGGTGAGAGGAGGGTGAGTCCAGGTCTCCTAGCAGGGGAGCCTCTGTTTCAACTGCCCCTGTTCCAGGCAAACATCTATCTAGGTTTTGAGACAGAAGAGAAGGGCTAAAGCTCCCAAGAGGTGCTTTTGACTTTTCTTCTGCAACTGCCTTAAATGTCTTGGAATAAAACCAGCTATGTCAGGTACCCCATGACCATTCTGGGAAATATTTTCTTCAGCTGAAGAAAGCTTTGGTTACAGACTCTGCTACCATCTGCCCAGCCAGTGAGGTCCTGAGAGGGGGCAACGGGAGATTAAGAGAAAACTAGCCACCTATTAAAAGGAAGCTGGAACTGGTTGGGCCTGACCTCTCTGATGGAGAGGCAGTGACAACTTAGCCCAGTCTGTATCTTTATTTATACATAGTGAAAAGGAGGGAAGCACACGAAGGGGGCAAAAGCCTAAGATCTCAGGGTTTTGTTGAGAACAGTGCAAGTGAAACAATTTTAGAGTTATCTATGTTGTAGTTAATGGGGAAGGGCAGGGGAGAACACCATGGCCAGACACCTGTTGAACTGGCCTTGCTAGTTCAAGTTTCAAGGAATTCCTCCTCTAGGTTCAAGGAGTTCACCGGCCTCCAGTTCAGCCATGGCTCAGTCGTTCCCCACAGACTCTCCCATGTAACTCCGACTGCAGCCATTCTGGGTGATTCTGCTTCTCAGCACTCTTTCATCACTGAGGACTCCTAGGGACCTTGTGCTTACTGATGACCAAACAGAATGTCCGACACTGAACATGGGCCCACCTTCCTCTATTCCTTTGAAACAGCCTCCCATACTCTTCGTGGTTCAGCTTGTGTGCTGTTCCCCCTTGTGCTGCATGGCATATTTGTGTCCATTTGTTGTTTCTTTCTTAAGTAGACCATGCTGAGTTACCAAGAGCTGGTAACATTAAAACCCACTGATGCCAAAAGTGACCAGTGCCTAGGGGTGATAGCACTGAAAGTGGGTACCAGCAGGGAACAATCAAGATTGATGGAAAACTGCTGGACCTACCATCTCTCATGCCTGTTGGTATCTGCTTTTTCTGAGTGCCAAGGAGAGCCACTAACACAAACAGAGCTGATAACAGCTAGCATTGAAAACTTAGGGCTGTAAACACTAAATGAGCTACACTTTGTCAACTTGTGATTTTGGCAAGAACCCTCAGCAGGTTGGTAACATCTTGGAAACACACAAAGGGACACTCCCCTAAAGAGGGCCCAGAGGGAGAAGACAGGCAAGGCCGATGGCCATCAAACAGCCCAAGTCGGGTGTGGTGGTGCAAATCTGTCATTCCAGCACTCAGTAGGCTGAAACAGGAAGATTGCAAGTTCAAGCCCAGCCTGCATAACTTCGCAACTTAGTGAAATTTGTTTCAGAATAAAAAAACAAAAAGAAGGTCTGGGGATGCAGCACAGAATGAAGGTCCTGTGCTTAAAAAAAGGTGGGGTGGGGGAGATAAAAAGAGAGAAAGAGCTTTTGATTACCATCTTCTGTGTGGCTGAGAATCCATGTTAACTAGTGACAATGTGACTGTTGTGGGCTACCCTGTGCCACCCTGTGCCAGGACACCAAGAAGTTCTAAGAGCTGTGGAATACAAGGGGTTCTGATTAGACTTCTATTGGAAGCAGAGTCCCAGCGTGTGTCGGGGAAGCTGCCTCTGTCACCTACTAGTGCCTGACAGGAAGTGCAGGTTGTCTCCTGCTAGCCTGGGCCAACAATGCCAGAGTATCTCTAGCATCAGTTTAGCTGTTATAAAGATGGCTAGCATTGCCTACTATCAGCAAATCTCCTTTCTCTTCCTTCTCTTTTCATTTCACATAACTGGCAGGCCCTTTTCCTGAATGCTTTGGTATACCATATCAGTACTGGATAGTGGTATTGATATCCTGCTTCTGCAATTAACCATCTTAGCCAACTGTTCTGATTGAAAAAAACAAAGCATTACTTGCTGCAGTGCAAACCAGCTGATCTCACCACATGACACTTCCTGACAAATTCTGGGTGTTCTCTTTGGAGCTTGGCCCTCCCTCCTCCTCTGATCTTGCAGGAGCCCCAGCACAATTGCAGGAACCTCTTAAAATATGACAAGGTGCTTACAGGGGAAGAGAAGGGAGGATCCTTTTATCCTGCATGGAGACCAGAGGGCTGAATAGTTTTGTTTTCCAAAACAGGTACTTTGTGTGCATATATATAAATTACAAATGAACCAATAGTTCTGTTCTAAAAATAGAATACTGAATGTTAGCAGAGCTGCTACACCTTGATTTTTAAAATATCTTGATTACACTGGGGGCATGAGGTTTGTTTTACTTGGGGGGTATATCTAGTCTGGTTTTCATTTTCCCCTCATGCTCTCATGTCTCCCCTGGACGTGTCCTGCTATTTCACAGTTCAGGACCTCTGCTCAGGCCATCCCTTGAGGGTCTGTGGGGATGCAGTACTCATCCTTTGAGACTCAGCCCAGAATATTGCTGTCTCCTCTACCTTACCCCTGCACCTACCAAAGCCTCCTCCCCACTGACTTCCTATATCCTTGTATGTTTCCCATCCTCCTCTAGTGAAAATGTCAACTGTGTCCCTGTTCCCATCTAGACAGTAAGGTTTTGGGGAATAGCAGATGAGCTGGAGTCAGGGTAAACCTTCACACCCAGGAGGTGTTTCCATTGGCCTCCTTTGCTCCATATTGACTTCTGTGCTAGCTCTGTCTAGACTCTGTCCTGCCTTGAGGAGCACTGTGTATCCCTGCCATGCCTGCCATGACGGTTCCTTGTTTTTACAAGGCTGACATGCAGGGCTGCTCAGTAAACGTAGTTCTGTAATCTCTCCACTCTTAACTACATCAGGAATTATTAACACATTTTGGTTTCAGAACCCATTTACAATCTTAGTAATTATTGAGGACATCAAAGAGCTGTCTTTTGTTTATGTGGGTTACATCTATTGGTAGTTATTGTATTATAAAATGGATGGTGGAGTTATAAAAATGATATATTTATTTAAATATAACAATAAACCCACTACATACTCACATAAATGTTTCTGAAACAAAAAATTTAGTGTGAAGAGGGGCGTTATCTTAATACTATGCTTCCTACCATTGGCACTATGAAGCTCTAGACTAGCTCCTCTTCTGCAGTGTCCCCCCCCGCACACTGTAAATGTCCCACAGCATCGCTCTCCACCACCCTGCTTGCCAGCCCAAGGCCCCCTGTGCAAGGGGAGGGAGAAAACAATATCACTGCAAGTGAGAACTACTATTTGATTATTTTGCAAATCTCTTTAATGTCTCCATTAACAGAAGACATGGAGACTCTTATATCTGCTTCTACACTCAGTCTCTTGCAATCTGGTACTTTGACTAAAACTTATGATGGAATTTCAGCCTTATACATATACTGTACAGAGTCCAGAAAAGTACTTTTGTGATCTTTTTAGATAGTTGCAATTGTTCCTTTTTAATACTACATCAAAACTTGGCCACTGGTGGTTTCTTAAAGGTCAGTTGCAATGTAAAATATAAAAGCATTGTCAATCAGCTTTTCCTATTCTGCTATGCCATTTAAAATACACTGGTTTAACTTGAATTTTTACTGGATCTTTATCTCTGCAAGGCTTCCTAACACCACACTTTAGGCATTTGGAAATATTTAGATAGGTCTTAAGTTTTGACACATCTTACTAAATGATACTAAAAATCTTATTAGAAAAAAAATGTAAGTACTAGCCAGCTATCGAGATCAGAACAGCAGATGCCAATTTTCCAAAATTCTAGTTTACTCTTGAAAGTTCAGGTTTTATCACTGGCCAAAACAAAAACAAAACAAAAACAAAAACAAAAATCATCACTCTTCTTCCTCAAAGTGACCTGCTCATTGTGTTTCCACTAGCAGAGACTGTGAGTTGTTCTTTAAAGTAAAAGTCACAATGTTTCATGTAAAAAGTGGCTTTGCTAGATCAGCCTGGCATTCAAACAGTTGCACAGAGCTTTTCCTTGAGATAACTGCTGCTCTTTGATAAGAAATTCAAGGGATTTATGTGTACTTCTCTTATTCTCGCAAAGAATCTTGTAAAAAGTGTACTCAAGAGTTAAAATTCAATCAAGTTAAAAATGTTTATTACTTTGTCAAGGTCATTCCTAAATAGACCCAGCTTTCCCCCTGCTTCTGTGAGCACCCAGCTTTGAAGGCTACAGCGATTGCTAGATTAAATCTGCCTTGACTTGTGCCAAGGCATCACAACTGTGCCCACCATCGCTTTTGTGATATTGGTGCAGGTGATAACCCAGTGACAAAGGTAAGCAGCATTTTAGTTTTATTATGAAAATAATTTTGACCATAGTGACCTCCAAAAGGTCCCAGGGGTGTGCAGAATACATCACTGGTCCACCTCAATGTTGTACTTTGATTATGAAATGAATCCACTGCAAGATCCAGACATGAGACAGGAAGAGCTTCATTTATGTGACTGCCTCATGAATTGCCCAGAAATAGTCATGGTTTCAAACTCTTATCTTGGAAGGAAATGCTGATCTCATCTAAGCTTCACTTCTTTGGTTTTTAGACCAGTATAGTTAGTCCAGTGAGAGGGGATTACTCACCCAAACCACATAGCTAGGTATGGCATGACAGTCCTAAAACCCAGGTCTTCTGATTCCCAGGCCAGTGCTTTTTGTACCCTATTATTCTCAAGTACTTGATGTGGTGTCTAACACAAGCCCACTGCATGCAAAAAAGTCACTGTTAACTCAGCAAGAACAGTGTTTTATTATTGGTGGCAAGTTCACTGTTGGCTTATACGTTTGTCTAACATTTGGGAGGCTGTTTTCTCCAGTTGCTTGCTTACCATTATTCTAATTGGTAACCAGCTGTATTTAGCTATGCTTTGGTGACCCTCCATTTAGACCTCTCATAGAGTTGATTTGTCAAGAGAACCAGGTAAATCTTTCCACCTAGGCAGGTCATATTACTATTTATGATGACCTAAGGGATCTGCTTTCCACCTGCGTGTTGGCTCACTTCAAGGAAGCCTTTTCCAGGGTGACCGCCTTCCTTGGGTCACCTGGATATCACTAAATCCCTTGATTCCTAGCTTTGACCCACGGTGCCTTGTGCTTTTCAGAAGAAAACTCTGGCCATTTTTCTCTGTCTGGCAGGTGGGGAGTAGAGAAAAATAGATGTGACTTCTCCACATAAATAAGCAGCAGCAGAACACCAAGTCAAAATTATTAATGACAGTGAGGATGAGAAGCACTAACCAGTGATCTGCAATTTTCTCCAGGAAGCACATGCCAGGTCTGCTTGGCTTTGAGACAGCTGAGCTGAGCTGAGAAAATGAGGCCCTTTTCCCCTTAGATGCCACCAAACATCACAACAAGACAGCTTATTGGCTACATGTGAGAGCAGAGCAAATTTTTAAAGGAAAATCTGAAATGGAATTTGAGAATTCTTTCTAGCCGTATTTTGCTCGCATTTTTCCTGCCAGACAGCTTCAAAGTTATATCCTGTGTCCTCCTAAGAAACTACCCTCGGCTGGGGACCTCCTGTCCAGGTATAGAGGTTGGACAAGGCCTCTTCTGGTCAGTTCCAGCGATCTGCTTAGTACACTGATAACCAAGGGCCATGCATCTTATCATGAAAGCATAGAGAGTAGCTTTGTGCCCGGGAGCACCTTGTTGCCCAGAAAGTCCTGCTGCAGTCCTGCCTTCTGTGGTGCTCCAGAACCCCCAGGTTCTGTAACTGGGTCAGTTGTCCAAGAGTTCTGTCACAGCAGGAGGCTGGCTTTTCTGGGTCAGATCTTCCAAGGTGGCAAAGACTAAGCTTGTAGAATTGGTTAATTTTGGGAAGTGCTCAAGGGAGTGGAAAGCTAAAGCCACAGTTCTGGCAGCTCTGAGGAGGCCCTGATTCTCTTGGAGGTGACTGGGGAAATAGCTAAAGATCTGGTGAGCTGATATCTCTAAGAAGCATACCAAGGAAGGCCAATCGGAGGAATGCTCATCAAAATCAGGAGATAGAATAGTGCATTGGTTGACCTTTAGAAGAAAAGAAAATAATACCTACTGTTTGGAGCTACCAAACTGATAGGGCAGAAGAGCTAATGCCCTTGGGTGGGTCTTTAAAATACAACAGAATAAGTGGTGGCATAAAGTCCTGCCCAGATACACATATGGCCAGAAGCCAGAGGCTGTGAACCAGGGCACCACTCCTGGAGGGCAACTTCTGACTGTAAATGTCTCCAGGAGGGAGGGAGCCACTAAAAGGGGAAGGGGAAACCACAATTCCTTCTCTCCCCTTGCCCCTCAACCTCTCACAGTCTGATATGGTCAGCTGTCTCCTGAGAACTGATTATGCCTCAATGGTCATCTGTGGAGCCCAGTGGCAGATCCCAAAGGGCAGTGCTTCGTGAAGGCTGACTGGGTATCAGAGTTGGCAGCTGAGGAAGCTTGTGGGAAATACAGAATCCTGGCCAGTCCTTTCCAAGACCAAGCAGGTCACTTGGAGGCCACTGCTCTGAGGGACTTAAGATGTGTTTTTTGAGCTCAGAGGCCTTGATTTCTATTGGGGGATTCTGTATACTCTATTCCACATGCCAAGGGGACCTTGAAGTTGGACTGGGAATGACACGTGTGGGCCAAGAGCTAGAGAACACAGGCTCAAGGGCCATGGTTAGGAGATGTCTCACACCTCTGCAATCACCTTTCTGCAGTTAGGGAGAACTGGGCCTCCGCCAGCTCATTCAAGATGCACCAGGCCATGTTCTGACTGCTCCGGTAGAGCCCCTACTTTCTGCTGGATGCCAGGGCTTTGACACTCTGACCCTATCTCCCTGTCTGCCCCTCCACACATCTGTATATCAGCCTTTGGTGGTTGTTCTGAGGTGGCCCAGTGGCAGGTTCCCACATACTCTTGTCCCCCCATTGGAGCTTTTGGAATCTGCCTTGCTCCAGTGACTCAGTGTCACTATGGCCTCTTGTGGAACTGGTGGTTTCAGGTGTTTCTTGCAATAGGCCACCCCTTCAGGTATCAAGAGTTAGTGACAAGCTCCTGTCTTCTTGGGGAGGTCATGCTCTCATTGTAAGAGCACATGAAGTAGAGCTGGGGATTTAGCTCAGCGGTATAAGCGTCTGCCTTGCAAGAGTGTGGTCGTGAGTTCCATCCCTGGTACCGATAAAAAAAAAAAAAGAGTACATGAGTAAATGGGGAAGCCATCCTCTTGCCTTAGCCCCCTCAGGGAACCTCACTATTTGGGGACACCACAGAAGGTCCATGACTGTGCCTTCCTTCTCAGCTTCCAACAGGCATGCAGTGGAGGGCTTTCCTAGCTCTGTGTTTGCCCTGTCAAGTTTCTTTTTCTAAGAAGGGCATGATCAGGTCCCAGAGTCCTGCACCCAGCAAAGCCACCTCCCAGGATGCTGTGCTGTGTAGTCTCCAGGTGACATCCAGACACCTGTAGCTAGAGTATTGGTGTTACAGGGTACAAAGCATGGTCACCAGTGTCAGAGGAATGGCCTATGGCTGTCATCTTCAGATCTGGATGTATGCTTGAGAGGAAACTGTGGTTTTAGGAAAAGCCTGCTTGTGGCTTACGTGAGCAGGCCACACAGCCTAGGGTCAAGTCATTGGCCCAAGTGTTGTACACCTCCCTTCATCTTCTCTGAGCACTCAGCTGCGGCCTGTACACTTCTCTGGATGCCTGTGTATGGAAAGACTTCCTGATGTTCACGGGTGCCTGTGCAAGGCTCAAGACAAACTCCTCACACTTACAATGGAAAGAGACTGTTTGGTCACCCTCACCCTCTGCCAAGTTGAGCAACTGAAGGCCTGGTCTGGCCTGTCTCTGTCCCCCAACATGGTCAGCCTGGGAGGCCTAAAATAGAAAGGTAGTGACAGCCAGAAGGCTTCCTTCAAAGTCACAACTACTCATTTCAGCATGGAATATTTGAAGTTCGATGGAAAGTGAACCACCAACGTTAATCAAAGATCACATTTTGTGAAAGCTCTTTAGAAGAGGAGATTAGAGGGGTAGGAAAACCTGCCATAAAGGAAGTCACTCACTGCTTAGTGTGGGAAGGAGGGAGAAAGTGAGAGTGAGGTGCTATGCTTTGGGGGGTGGATCTCATTCTCCTGGACCCCAAAGCAAGGGTCCTGAACTTGCCTTGAAGATGGCAGGTGAGAAGTGGGAGTGAGAAGAAAGGCACCTCCGGCCTGGAGTGAACCCTCAGGCAGACAAAGGGGCAGGGGCCAGTGAACTGGGTCCTAAGACTCACTGCCCTCTCCCATCTCTCCCTGCCACCCCAAAGCTCACTGGCTTGTCCCCTTGCCCTTGCCACCCTGAGCAAGTTGCTTGGTTGTGAGAGGGATGTTCAGTGGGGTCCTGCTTCGCTCCACTCCACTCTGCACCCATCCTGTTCTCCACTGTGTCCAGCTCCACAGGGGAATTGACACACCGTCTTGCCTTCCAGGTTCCATTCTGAGGATCTAGCTGGCCAGTGGCTCTGATTTTCAACCCCTTCCCCTGGAGGGTCTTGGGGCAAGATGGAGTGCAGCCCACTAATCTGAAAATGGCCTGCATCTTTCTGTCTGCGCTTATTCTGACAAATCACCAGACAGGGAGAGGGGAAAAGGGCAGAACTCATTTGCTCTTTGAAGATACAAGAACATGAATCTCAAGGGGCATAGGAGACATGTCTGTCCCACTGCTGTGCATTCATGACATAAGAGGTAGACAGGGCTACAAAGTTCCAAGTTTAGGTCTTGCCTCGACTACCTTTCCTCCTCGCTGTCCTCTGTGACTTGGATTACAGGTCTCATGGTGATAACTCAAGGGATGGAGCCATTCAATGAAATGCTTTGGATCCCAGATCTCTTTAGGTATCTAATGAAAGCTAAACATCCCCTTCCAAAGGAGAAAATTAATACTCATGTATTTGCCACCATGCTCTTCTCTAGAATTTCAAGAGACCAAGAAACTCTGAAACACACGCCTTCAGCAGAGGTGACACCAGGGCACGCTAGCCTTGTGACTGATGTGTGGAGCCACATTATTCTCACTCACAGCCCATCTTTCCCTCAGGAGACAACTGGACTGACTTTCTAGATCCACCCAGTGAGAGAGGCTGCAGAGGAAGCTGGCATGGCTGTGAGGAAAGCGAGCAGCAAGCAGCTGCCGAAAAGGAAAAGGAGCCGAAGCATAGCTGTCTTCTTCCTTTTGTGACTAACAATTCAAGGTGAGAGAGGAAACACAGGTCAGCAGATGGAAAGAAAACCCCACAGCAGGGAAGCAGAGGAACACTGGAAACAGAAACTGTGGGGTGTGATCAGGCATAGCCTATTTCCAAGGCCTGAGTGTAGCAAGGGCCTGCTGGTGGGAGGAGGGCAGCTAGCCTCCCTGACCCTACTTGCCACAGCCATGTGAGGCCAGAGAAAGTCCCTGTAGAATTGTGCTGCCACCCAGTTCAGAAAACCAAGGAGACTCCTGTGCTCTTCTCTTTTTCTGTAAAGATGTCTTTGGTGATTAAACGATCCTCCAGCTTCTGGGGGAGACTTGTAGGGCAAGCTTGGAGTCCCTGAGCACCATTAACTGCCTGGAGCTGGGGAGAGGAGAGGAGAGTCAGTCATAGGCGACTCAAAGGAGCCCTAGAGCCTGGTTAGCATAGGCAAACAAATCTAGTCAAACTCTCAGTTCTCAGCTCTGGTACCAGCGCAATGTCCTGACCTTACTCTGTAGCCACCTTGACCTTGCTCTCATCTTTGCTGCATCAGAAAAACATTTAAAAATGTGTGATGTCAAAACCTCACATCAAAAACTTATAAAACATAGAGCATCAGGACACAGAGAAATAATATGGAAAGCCAATACAGAAAGAGGAAATAAATATCACCGACAACCTCTGGTCCCCAGATTTAGATCCTGTTGACATTTGGTTGCCTTTTTCTAGCTTGTGCCCCCTGCCCCCTCCTACTATTCAGCAGCATTTTGGTAATGTTTCCTTCCACTTGGGGGGGGCTCTTTTCCTCTGCTTTTCTACTTAGAAAACAGCATCACTGCCTGCCAACAGGGCCATATACTACTTTGTGCAATTGTCTCCCGTCTTTGACCAAGAGCAATACTTTTTCTCCATCCTTCACCCCAACAATGGAGCTGGAGCAATGGGTGGTGCATCAAACACTGGGGAGTGGAACTCCTGGCTACTGACCCTAACCAGAGTGAAATGTCAAACAAAAATTTCACTTTGACAAGAAGAGACACACACACTAGGCTTCCAGAGCAACCCAGGTTCTTAGAATTATACTCATGCATCTGTGGTAAAAAATCAGAATGGCAACCAGTCCTAAGAGACTTTACAATTTGCTTTTTGAGCCAATAGAAATTTGGGAAAAACATGTTCTTTTCCATTCAATGTGTTCCTTTCACCTCCAGTTTAGAGAGCTATCCTTCTCCCTTGCTTGGTAAGTAATAAAGCCTGCTCTGGTGGCCTCTGTGATTCTCCCCACGGCCTGGCTCTCCTGCCAGTCATCCCTGTGGTCAGTGCCTCACTGTTCTGTTTCCAGGTGCCCACTGCGTTTGAATCCTTTTCCCTGTATGTCCATCAGGGGAGGCTTTCCAGGGCTTCTTGGGGGAAAGTTGAGGCTGATTTTCCTTACCAGCTTGCTCAGAGGGTCTCTATTCAACATAGCCAGGTTTATCTGGTTGATGCACATCTACTTGCTTTTCTAGTGGGGAAGTCTTCTTCCCTTAAATAGTGCATTTATAGAATAAATGGGCAGAATAGTTTATCTCTGTTAGTGTGGCTTGAGAGCTGGTAGCAAGGGCTATGATTCCCAACTCCATATTCTAGCCAGACACCTTTTCTGGATTTAGCCTTATTTTGGAAGTCAGAGCTTAGCTGGATTAACTAGAAGTATAAGAACTCCTGGGTAAAGCTGCCAAGCAGTAAGTGAGGGAAAAGTCCCAGACGTGGGCGAGTCACTGCTCTTCTAGGCTGCCTCAGGGACGAATAAGAGGATATACTTTCCATGCCCCCTCTACTCCTTGGCAGAAAAGCTGTTCCTATGTATTAGGCATAATTTTAAGGCAGCATTGAAAAGGCTGGGGTTTCCTGGATGATAACTGTCCCAGTCTGATATGTTCATTCACTACCCTTGCACACTAGCAAATCACGTGGCGTCCAAAAGCCTTTTTAATGGAAAAATGCGGTCATACTGTTTTTCCGTTATGTGACTAAGTCCAGGCCTCTTCAACTGTACCTGTAAATTGACGCAAACAATGTGCAAAACTTGTGAGGTGGATTAGCAAAGGAAGACCTTTTGCAGTAACATGCAAGGCAACTAAAACCTGGCAGAAGAGCGCTGTGCATGTGAGGGGGTAGGTGAGTGCAAAGCAGAAAAGGGGGAGGAAGGAAAGGGTTAGTGGGGTCTGCAGGAATGATGAATGACCATTGGGCTTCTTCCTACCCTCTGTCCAGCTTGGAAGTGGCCAGTGGAGAGAAGAGGATCAGCGTCCCTGTTCCTTTCTCATTATCTCTCATATAGAGATAGAGTTGGACTCAGGATGAAATCAAACCAAGCCAGATGCCACATTGGGTGCTGAGAATGAGTTTGAGACGGTTCCCAAGCCCTCTGACCTACCCTTGTCATTACATCCAATCATACCACTTTATAGTTAACTTCAAATTAAAAGTTTAATTATCCCCCTGCAAGGTTAAACTTTGTAAATTTTACTCTTCTGTGATCCCTCTTTGACCACCATAGAATCATTTAAAGTCTTATAATTTGAAAGCTCTCGAGCAATCATCTGTTCAACCCCTTTGCTCCATCCATGATGTGATTATGTCACTAAAAAGTGGCTTAGCTTTGTTCAACCCTCAAGTCAGCAATATCACCTCTCCAGGTGGTGACAGTTGGGAGGCATCAGACCCTCTGTAGTTCAGTTCCCCTATGAAATCTCCCAGAAGCAATTTTTTTAAGGATTGAGAGCTATTTTATGAATATTCCCCATCATGTCTAAGAAATTATGTGGGTTTTTGACAGCATCAGCTTCTAATTGTGCTTTTCAAAGATCAGGCAGTTGGTTTGGCTGTAGCCTCATCCCAGACTTGAAACTCTGGGCCATGGAGTGCTACTTGCCTGGGTTTTGTGATCGCTCTATCCTCTGACTTTTGGCAGGCAATGCTGCAGTTAGGGATTGTGGGAAAGAAGACAATGACAGAATGGGGTGTGGGAGTGATTGAGGTAAACATATATTGAGCTCTGAGTGTATTCCTGACGTTGTGCTTAGCACTTTTACCCATTGTTATCCAATTTTATAGATTAAGAAAATTAAGGTTTAGAGAGAGGTTAAGTAATTTTCTCAAAGTCTTATGTAGAGACTGATGCGGCTTTGATTTTGTGGCTTTGGGCTTTGATTTTGTGCTGATGAAGGGCTTTTCAAACTCATATACTTTTAGCTGTTTATTTGTCCATCTATAAGCATTTCTTAGAAGCCTTCTCTATTAGTGATAGAGCCTGCAAGTAAGCATGGGCATGCCCCAGCAAGTACAACTCATTCAGAGGTCTGTTGCCTAATTCCAACAAAGGTTTCTGTAGGTGATCTAGAGCAGTTTCTGCAATTCTTCATCTTTTCCACTTCCTAGCTATTATTTTATCAACAGAATCTTACCTCAGAGAAATGGGGAGAAGATGGAAAAACAGTTGACTGCTTAGCACTTGTGCTAATATTTTTTAGAAGGATATGGAAGCCAAAGACTAACAAGAGGTTTTGGCATTACTTGTAAATATATCCCTTATCCTTAATATTCCATTTCCTTGGCAATAATTTAGGCTCATGATGTCTTATGCCTTAGATCCAAAATATCTTGCCCTACCTCCCCAAGACCCGTGGCCTTTATTTGGAAGGTGATAAACATGGGGTAGTTCATCACTGAATGTGCTGTTAGGAAATGAGGCCATGTGGCAGGTGGTCACTGGGATCATGACCTGGAAAGGTGGATTATTGTTCCCAGCTCTTCCCGTCTCTTTGCAGTTCCTGGCTGCAGTGGGATGAGCATTGTTCCTCCATCATGTCATTCTGCCTTGGAGCCAGCAAACCATGGACTGAATCCTCTGAAAACTGTAAGCCAAAATAAACCTCTTCTCCTTAAGATGCGGGGGTCAGGTATTTTGTTTCAGTGACAAGAAGATGACTGGCTTATAAGGACCAACTGTCCCCTCAACGGTCCATCCCAGCCCCTTCAGCTCAAACTCAGAACTAACTGCCAGGTTCCACTTGCCTGCCCCAACAGAATTAACGGAAGCTCCCAACAGCCCTCTTCTAACCTCATGGGATAGAACCATGTTGTTAACAGACACGAGCCCACCTTTCTTCTGAGGTAGAGTAAGGAAGCCTCTCATGTGGAGTCCAAGCATCAGCCAGAGTAGGAGTTTGGGCTGTTCATTTATTCCCATCTGGAAGCCTCCACTTTTTAACATAAGTGTCTGAATTCACTCTTTGAAGAGCATCTGACAGGTGCAGACAGAAGTCAAGGAGGGTGGGCAAAAAAATGATAGTATTTCAGGAGGTCAGCAGTGCCCTGACTGGTGTTGTGAATTTGGGTTAAAAGTGGCAGAATCAGGTTTAAATGAGGGTAAATGTGTTTATTAGACAGACTTGTTAGTCTTGTCCTCAGATCTGCAGGCAGCTGGAGAAGACATGGAAAGCATTAATCATTGCACAGGTTTAGGGGCCTGTGCCCCTGTGGAAGACAGCTAAGGGTGCAAGTTTTGGAAAATATATATAGAAATAGTGAAAATAGAGGAAAACCCCTAGGATTCAGGGCTTGGTTATGATAGGATGAAAGCCATCCTGGAGTATGGAGCCATAAATCCAAACTCTGAGAAGCACTGAGAGAGAGAATTCATGACTGCAACAATGACACTATCCCAATATTTCCTTTCTGCTGATTGGTTCTAGGCTGAAGGTCATGAATGACTGATGAATGCCTATACATAAAGGCAGGCTTGTGAAGCTATTTGTCTTAGCCTTTTTGAAGATTTTCCCCGGCTAAAGATTATTAGGTAGATTAAAATATCAAGGAAGGTTATTGGGACAGAGATATAACTCAGTGGTGCAATGCCTGGCTGGCTGACAAGCAAGTGGTCCTGAGTTTGATTCTGGTACCAAAAATATTCCCCCAAAACAAACAACAAAACAAAACAAAACAAAACAATCTATATCTATATACCAAGGAAGGTTATAGTTGCCTTTTCTTTACATCAACAACAAGTTGGACTTCCATAAAATTCTGGTGGAGGTTTCCTGTAGTATTGAAGGAAAAAACTGGTCTTAAATGTCCCACTGGTCCTGCCAAGCGGTGTGCTCTGGGGCAAGGCACTCATTGTTTCAGCACCTATGCCACGGGACTCATTCTAGTGGTTAGAAGGGAAAATAACCAGGGCCAAAATATGTACATTGTAAAGAGCTGTCATTGTCTTGTAACAGTGGTGCTTTTTTGTTTGTTTTAACCCCTTAGATGGCCAGTTTTGCACATTCTTGTCTAGAGAAATTGTAGGCTCAATGTAATCTCATTTCTGGAGTTCTCCTGGAGGTTACTGAAGACTAATCTGCCTGATTTCTAGCATAGCTAGACAGGTGGAGCTGAGGAGGCCTCCGTTACTGCATTGTAGTTCTTGGTTACTAATGAGTGGCATGGATAAGGGAAAGGAGGTCTTTCAGAACTTTTCAGAGCAGTATGACTGGCAAGTTATTTTTGCGCAGAAGCACAAAGCAAACAGTGGGGAAATATGTAAACCACATCTTGTCTACTTAAAGCAATAACTACAGGGAGCAAAATTATACACGTGAAGGTTTTTTGTTTGTTTCTCTAGCCAAGCGTCCTGAAATGCACACAAACCACAAAGATACTTGATCCTTTCTTTTAATGATATGAGTTTCTTATTGTTTACTATGTTTGAGGAGAAAAAAAATCCTAAAGATAAAGCAGTGTTACATCTTCTCCTACCTGCTGTCTCAGTGAGCTTTATGTTTGTGTTCAATTGAGAATATCCCAAGATCCCATCTACTTTCCCCTCGTAGTAGTTGACTTTTTCTTGGCATGGAATAGAGGAAAGTGAGTGTAATTTTTCCAAGCACATATTCACTCATTTACTCATTATTTAGTCAGAGCTACCTTGTGTTGAGCTCTCTTAGAGGTGTGGAGAACAAAAATAAAGCAAAGAGACTCTGCCTTGAAGGGCCGAAAAGACATACACCCTGTAATCTGCATTTGGGTAGGCAGGGGTTTGTCAAGAGGGGTGTAACAGGTTTGGGGGCCAGCAGTGAGAGCAGTTATTCTAGGAAAGCTGCTCTTGTGAGCTTCGCCAGAGTGCTTGCAAAAGAAATAAGGGTAGTGCTACCAGAGGGAAAGTAAAACCACATCACAGATGGCCTTCATGATGTGTCTTTTATTTGAAATATAGGGAGCATGCAAGCATTTGGGGAGGAGAATAGTATCCATGGCTATTGATAGATCCTGAAACTTGTAATCTAAATGTTGAGAATGAACTTAGAAGAAAATTCATAGGTTGAATTTAAGGATGTCCTCAGAGAATCAAAAGGGGGATAGCACTTTTGGCTTGCCCTTCTGATAATATGAGCACTGCTCCCCTAAGCTCACTCCATTTAGCATGGACAGCTACACATGTGTACACAGGACAGGAGGCTCAGATCCTTGAGAAAGCTAGACCCTTGTAACTAAAATGCTGAAGAAGAAATCTTATATGGCTCAAGGGAGGCACTAACCACCCCAACCCAAAAGAAGGACATGGAAACAAAAAACTACAGTATGCTCTCTTAACCAAGCATGAACACCTGCTGTCAAGGATGGGTGGGATGTTGGCATGCACCAAGCTTTGGCAAATCACATTCAAAGTTTGGGCGTTGCCACTACTTTGTTGTGTGATTTTGAACAAGTCACTTTTCTTCTGTGGGCTCCTTATCTGTAAACTGAGAAGTTGGACTAGACAGTATCTATGGTTACATTCAGATCTGACTTTTATGCCTACATAAGATAATGAAGAGCTCAATCATGGCACACCTGTGATCTTCAAGTTTCTCTCCCCTTCACTGACAGAGACAACACAATTCACTTATGCTCAGAGCCCTAACAAGATCTGGAGCCCAAATTCCAATCCTGGCCCTGCTATGGGTACTAGTGTGAACTAGAGCAAGGCACATAAGCTCTCTGAACCTCTGTTTCTTTTTATAAAATAAATACATGAACAAACGAACTCTCCAACCAAAGATTCCTGCTTTTAGCCAAGGAAGAAAGACAAAGTCAAGATATTCTATATTCTTTTATTCAACATGATTCTTTGAACGTCCAATTTTGACCACTGCTGAAACTGCTGATCAGGAGTGTACAGTGTGGAGGTAGAACACAGTGCCAGCTCTTGTGGTTCTTTAGTTGCAGGGAACTTGTTAACTTCTCTGGCTTGACTGCACAGTAACCTTAAAGACTGTGGAAGGCATCTATCAACCAACTATAACACAGGCAATTACCAGAAACCAAGGAAAGCTCTCTAGTCTCCTGACAAGAGACCTAGATTGTCAAACTCAGATCATGAAAATATGTCTCGAAATCTATCTGGTTCTGCTTCAGTGGGTCAGGTGGCTTTTACTTTTATTGATCCCCATACATACCCTGTAGTACTGACAGGCAGGCATCAAGAAATGTTTGCTGAAATTAATTTCTTTTTAAGGATCCAAGGAGATATTAAGGACTGTGTGGTCTTCCATGATTAGCTGTCTTTAATGACATGTAGACTGATTTGCAAGGTTCCTACAATAGCAGTCGTGTCTGTTAGGATTGGGTTACATTTTTCTTAACTTGTGTTAATGCCTATGGAAATAGTAGCTTCCATATTAAGCATGAAGTGGGCTCCCAAGTACAATAGTTGTCCCTTCTGGAGGTTTCTGAGTCTTCTTCTGGGGGCAATGGATGCAGTGGAGGGGCAGTAATCAGAAACATCGGATGCTCTCTAAGTTATCCGGAGCACAAAGGATAAGTTCGTGGGGTGGCAAGTGTATGATGGGGGCTGGTGAAAAGAATGACCAATAACAGAACAAGAAAAGGCTAGGATTTGAGTCAGAGGATACCCTCAAGGAGACAACCAGGAGAGGAATCACACTGTTGGGATGAGAGGTTAGGGTTTTCATATAGGATTGAGGGACATGGGAAAGTGTCTCAGTCAGAGGAGGTATCTCAGGAATACATTTTTTTTGGGTGGAATCCCATTCTGGTTAATCTTCTGGGAACACCTGCATGGTAACTGAAGTTGTAAGAGCTGCAACACAGCACAGTTATTCCCTTGGGCCTCACTGGAGGCCCCTTCTCACTGAGAGAAAGATTAGTTTTTATCTCATACTGTTTTTCCTCTGTGTCACTGTGCTATCTCATGACTGCTGGGAAGGATGGCTTTAATGGTGAGGTTTTGCCCAGCGTTTTAACCTTTTGTTGCCCATGCGTAATCACTGCAGCATGTTGTGACCCCCCCCCCCACTTCCTGCTCTTCAGTTGCTGGCATGTTTAGCTCCCAGTTATGGTGGGGTTCCCCTGACGTTGGAGTCATTTCACTGACCTGTTACTTTGCTATGCAGCCCACCAACTCTTAACCTGAGTAGGTGCCTTGGACTCTGAAGGAACTCCCATTTCCCCTGGCCCACCATCATGGAATCTTCATCTTGGCCATTTTCAATTCAGACTTTCCACTGGAAACATAAGCCTGCAGGGCAGTGCTCCCAGGCAGTGTCTTTCCATGGAGGTCACACGTGGCAAGGCCACAAAGAGATGGTGATGTGTGTCCTGAATTCTGGGAGTCTGGTCAAGTTGAGTGGAGGTCAGGGAAGCAGAAGGTTGATTGTCTCTTTATGAAAAAGCAAGAAGAAGCAATAGAGACATCTGTCCCCACTGTACTTCAAGGGATTGGTGGACAGCGTTCACCTGGGTGTCTGCCCAGGCTGATGCTGGACTACTGGCGGAAAGGGAAGGAAGGGCAGGACAGAGCAGAGAGGAACCAGACTGCTAGTGGGGTGAGGGTAGTCAGGCTCTCCTGCCATCCTACCCCTACAAACCCTCACCTGTGTAAAGACCCCTGCTCTAGTTGTCTGTCTCTCAGTGCACAGAGATCTTTGCAGTTATATTAATTCATGAAGATTTATTATATGGATGAATGTGTCTGAAAACCAAGAGGCCCCCAAACCCAGGTGCTACAGACACTGAGGGCAGATTGGTCTGCAGAGCCTGGAGCAGGACCTGGCTCTGCAGTGGCTAGGAGTGCTCTGGCCTTCTCCATGGTGCCCAGCAAGGTGATGTCCTTCTGTCACCCAGCTGGGCTCTCCAGTGACTATCCTACAGGGCTCTAGGACTTGCATTTCAGCTTCTTCATGGCTTTGGCTTGCCTGTATCACCTCTGCTCACTCATGTGTGCCTTTTACCTTCTAGTCACACCTATCAACAGTCTTTGATTTCATACCCAAACTTGAGAGGATTTGATGGGACCCATGTCACCATTGCCTGTATTAGTAGCTACTTGCATGGTGGCTCCCTTCTGCTCAGGAGTGGATGACAGGGGGAAACCACACTTGTGTGGGTGGGACTGGTGATGATGATGAAGGCCAGTGGGGGTCTGGATGAGGAGGCAGAATAAAAGCACAGCACGTGTCCTAATATGTGCCCACCTGAATTTTTGTCTAGCAGTTAAGCTTTGAAAAGGCCCCAAAAGGCCTTCTCAGTATGCACAGAGCTCTCTTAAGGCTGATCTTTAGGTCACAGCCAGTAGTTGATACAGAAGGCGTTGCCTCCTTGCCAGCCCTGCCCCTTTGTAGTTCTGTAAATGAGAACAAGAGGAGGAAACCGGGAAGGTGTGTAGAGTTCTGGCTATAGAAGGCAATCCACAGGTTGTGTAAGAAATGTATTCCACAGCATCCCCATATGCTTAAGGCTTCAGCTTACTTGAATCTTTCCTTGTTTATACTAAATACACCCATGCTAAATCTTGAGGCAGTATTAGAAGTCAAGTAAATGTTTCCACTTTGGGTGGATGGATGGATGGATGGATGAATAGATGCATGGAATTGTGAAGACATTCTCAGTTCTTCAAGGCAGGAGCAACAGGAGAGGCCACAGTGTTTGGCTTTGGTAGTAGATAGGCCTGGCTTGAATCTTGGCTTGGCTATGTGCAAGCTATGTGACACAGGGAATGGTATTGTCACTTCTCTGAGCCTCCTTTGCCTGATTGAAATGTCAAAATAATGCTCACTTCACTATTCTTTTGGACCTGCCTAAGATTAAAATTCCATTTTTGTTTCTGCTTTGTGGATGGCTGAGACAGATGTGTACTTCTTGTGGGGAATTACACGAGTTCTAGAGCACAGGGCATGTCAATACTCTACCCAACATAGGGAAGCAATAGCAGGGCCCTTTGAAGTCAATCAAAGGCAGGCTCTTATTGTGGGATAGACAGATATCTTTCCTGCCCAGGAGAAAGAATATAAACAGCCCCATTACATTTGTGTGACTAAACAAAATGGCCAGGGAAGGTAATCAAGAGAAGGATACCAAATGTGGCAGGTACTCAGACTACTAAACTTTGCTCTGAAGGGTTTGTGGTCTGAGGAAAAGCAATGCGTAAGAGTAAGGTTAAAGCACTGCTGCAAATAACTCTGTGACTTGGAAAAAGTACCATGACTAGAGAACTGGGTCTTTACATTCTAGTGTTTATACTACAAGGCCTCGGCCATCCATTGTGAGCCACTAGTGCCATGGTCACAGGTCAGTCTATCTCATCAGAAAGCCATGAAATTCCCCTCCCCTTTTAAAAATCTTTTCCCAAATGCAAATAGGAAACTAATCAAATCCATTTTTAGTTTACTTTGAATGATATCTCAGTATCTGTTTTTTTGTCTGTTCCATGGTTCATTCTCAGACTTGTCTGTTCCGTGGTTCATTCCCAGACCACCAGACTGACTCTTCTTATGTTCTAAATCTTGTAGAACTGAGACTTGTATTTTATCACTAACTGCCAAATTAACACAGAGCACAATCTTCCTCTTAACCTTGCCCCAGTCTAACCCAGTGATCTTGAGCCTGGGGTGGTCACCAGAGTGGGGAGACTGGGGATAAAGGCATAAAAGTTTGGGGAGGGAAGCTGTCCACACCCTCTCTTATTTGGCATGCGTGGTAGGAATATGAACATTTGCTTCAGAGACTGTCAGGCAAGGACTGATCTTTACCACTCAGCTGGGCTTAAATTTTGTTTTTAAATTAGTTTTCAGGCAGGGCAGAAAGTCTGTGAGTGTCAGGTCCCATCAGTTCATGAGTGACCCTGTGTGTTTTCAGCTGGAGGGATCCCTGTGGATGGTTTCTGCTCTGGGCCTACTTAGTCTCTGCCCTGTGGAGTCTTACATCTGTACAACGCAGACCTCTTCTTGGTAGATGTACTGAGCTTTCCACTTTGGGTGTCAGCAGAAGTGGAGATAGACAGCAGTCTTCCCTGTGTGTTGTACTGCAAGAACCTAACTGGGCAGTGCTAGCTGCACAGTAAGGCAAGGCTGCTATTCCTGGGGAGGCAGCAAACAGGCCACCTGGCCAGGTGTCCCCAAAGCATTTGTTTGTTTCGTTCTCTGTCTTCTAAATTGTGTGGGTATAAGATGTTCATGTAGAAAGAGTGACTGCAAGTCATGAATTTTGTGTCTCAGGTCCCCCTTTTAGACATCTGTTTCCATGTCAAAGCTTTTAAAGTTCTTTCTTACAATTTGTTAAGAAATGGGGTCAACAGGATGCTCAGCAGCACTTACAATCTAGAGAGACAACCTCATTTTGGTAACTGGTCAGAAAACCAGCCTTATGTCCTCCCCAACACTATTGGGGTTCCAGGGCAGAGACTCAAGCATTTTCCAGCCCCAGGGGGCGCCAGGCCACTGGAAGGGAATTCAGTTCTTGATGGGCATGATCCTAGGCTAGACAGGTCAGCACATCTTGTGGGGAAGTCAGGGTATCTGGAAGAAGAAAGGCTGAGGCCTTTTCTCTGGAGTTTTGTCATCCAAGTAGGGTGTCTGACCTCTAGGCTTGCTGGGCGATGGAAGCCTGAGCCAGATGACCGTTTCTGTCCAGCAGGCTGATTTTCTCCTGGAATTTGTTTTGTTATTGGCAGAGACATAAACAGTGAACTAGGGAAGTGCCCACAAGTGGGTGTCTCTTAGGTGGAAGGTGCATGGGTTTCCACACCTTTGGGCAAGTGCCTGTTTTCTCCCTGCCTCAGTAGCACACACACTCTCTCTCTCTGCTGTCTCTCTTGGGGTAAGAGTTTAGGTCAGGACTGTGCAGGGATATTGTGATATGAGGATTGGATGAATCCTCGAAAAACTACCATCTTCTCCAGCAGAGTCCTTTCCCAAGGCTGCATTCCTGGGAGCCCTGGTGGCAAGTAGCTGCCTGCATACCTTCTCCATTCTCCCAATAAAGCATCTGTATGAAAGGATGCAGACATCAATAGGGGGTTCATCCTCTGGGTAGGGATAGAGAGAGGAAGGCCTGGCAGGAGCTGGGCCCCCAAGGTTTGGGCCTTGGAAACTGTAAGCAGCATTTGAAAGAGAATCACTCCCCTGAAATGGTTTTGTGTAGAAACTACCTGGGATGTGATTAACTCCAGGTAAAATCTGATTACCTTACCCTGGGGGTGACAAGGGGACTATAAAGGAGTGGTAATAAAGGGGACTATAAAGGACTGCAGCATCCTCAGATTGATGCTTAAAACATTGGCTTGTTCATAAGGCTTCCTAGCTTAAGATTTCTCTAAATAATGAAAGGCAGCAGGCTTACAAAATTAGGGTAAGCAATAGGAATTGAAATGCATTCATTCATTCATTGAATCATTATTTGCGTACACATGCATGTGTAGGCACTAACATGTGTGAGTGCCTGCTAGGTGGGCTTACCACTTTGACCAGGCATCAGGAAAGAAACAAAGTACAAAACATGGCTGTGTCCTCATGCAAGAGGGAAGTGGCTTCACTTTTATTTGTCTTGGTTTGGACATGAGGCTGCATTCTTGGGAGCCCTGGTGGCAGGCAGCCCCCTGCACACCTTCTCCAATCTCCTCACAAGGAGCTTTAAAAGATGCTGTCCTCTGTCCTAGAAAACAGGACTTGCAGGATACAGTTTCTTCTTCCTCTTTGGTCCTAACTGGGCTTTGGGGGACAGGAGAGTACCTGGGTGAGTTGAGAGAAGAAACAGCCACACTGAGAAAGGATTCTCCAATGGAATCAGATGGCATCTTTATGAGATGATGTACATAAATACCTGTATCTTCATGGGATTATGTGTGATTCTATATATCATTCATCTTGCCAACCCATTCAGGGATTGATTCTGTAGTCTTGGTTTGGGTCTCTCTCTGTTCCACAGGAAGTTGCAGTATACCTGCTGCCCTGACCACTTCCTGGACCTGGAGGGGGAATGACAAAGAACCTTGGCTTTCAGTCAGATGACAAAAAGAGCAGACAATCTCACTGTGTTGCATTTCTGTGTGTTTCTTGGAGGTAACCACAAAGACTGGTTTCATCTCCTTTACGGGCCGGCAAAAGCCCATCCCATATCTTAGAATCCAAACTTTTCTGGTACTTAGGAAAACTTACAGAGTTGGATTTGAAATCAGGTACCACTAATGGCAACTAGCTGGCGTGAGCATTTGTTATAAGTGAAAAAATACTAGGATCTTTTCTCAAGTTATTGATCCTGGGAAAATCTGGAACAACAAAGGGAAGCATGAAAAAGCTTCTGATCCAGTGCCTAAAATCCAAGTTCTGTATCCACTTGAAATGATTGGAAGAGGCATCTTGAAGTCAGTTACTGTCAGTGGTTCAGTGTCTAATTTTCAATGTGAAAAAATTTAAAAGTTTCAAGGAGACACTGAATCCATTCACTCATTCAACAAATATTTATTGAGAAGATATCATGTCTTTTGACTCAAGATGAGAGACTGGGAAAAACTGGCAATCTCACCCTTCCATACTAAAACCCCAATAATGACAGAGCTTAATGCTTTCAAAATATAAACAGTGCTAGACACTACAAAACAAAAGCTGTTTCTGATATTTTTAAAACCAGATTTCCCCAAGACAGATGACTGCTGAAGCACACCAGCAGTTGTGTAGAAGGTCTCTTTAGCTTACCTGGTCTTGAGGGGCTCTCTGTATGGAAACGTGTTTGTCAGGAGGCAATGGCACCAAGCCCTGGCTTGTCCCTCTGGTACCTAGAGTGGTATCACTAACCTAGTTGGGCTCACCATTTTTCTAAATAGGGTTTCAGTGTCCCTCAAATTCTCAAATGCATGAGTGTTTAAAGATGAGGCTGAGATGATTATCCCTCTCCATGGACTGATATTCTGGTTTGCAGTAAGCACACCTCAGGAACTTTTTCTACTTGGAAACCATACTATGGCAGACTTCGATTGCTCAGAACAACTGTTGTCTTCCCTACTGAGCAGAGGGAAGCATGGCCTGGATCTCTGGGAGCTCTGCTCAGTGGCCTGGCATCTTAGGACACAGTCTGCCTTGCTGGATAGAGGGGCAAGACCAGCCAGGAAGATGGTCTGTCTCGGGAAGGAAAGAAAAGCTGGGCTGTATATCCTTGAAGTGCAAAGGTGAGTGCACAGAACTCTGGTTTGGTAATTCTCCTGGGTATAAGTGGCAACAAGGGAAGCTACAGGCCACCAGAGTCCAAAGCAGGGTCCAATAGGTCCTCCCTGAATGCCCTGGCCGATCTCTCCACAGAGGAGTGTTGGAAGCTCTCTAAAAGTTGAGATAATTCTGCACATAGAAATTCTGAATTTTTATTCTCTGCCTGCACTTGTGTTTGGAAGAAAGAAGTAAAACCAAAGTTCCCAGCATGAGTTTGTCTCTCCCCGATGGCTTCTCTAGTTGCTAGCCCGCCCTGGTCCCTGTGGAACAGAGTCCAGGCCAATCCTGCCTAGTGTATATCTGTCCCTCTGTTCATCCCTGGAGGAGACCAGGAGCTGTGCTTAACTGACTATGTTCAAAGGAGCCCTATGAACTTGGCTAATGGTTTTTATTATAATCATAGACTTCAATCTAGAGGAGACCCTTAAAGCTATGATGACCTTTTCCCTGGCTCTAGGCAGGACCAAATTAAAGCAGTTTCCTCAGATAAACATCCTCTTGGCTTTTTGATTTTTAAAATACCCCAACGAAGCAACTGTGACAAACAGTCTTGGGAAAGCTTCCTACGTTTCTTGCTGTTGGTCAAGAAAGGTTTGGTCATTTATTGAAGATCTTGAGTGAGACTTAGGGAAAGAACCAGTATCAGGGTTCTCCCACTTCTGGAAGAGCACTCACATGCATGTGTCCTCATGCTAGTTTGCCCAGGAACGAGGAAGCCTCTTGGTTCTTGAACCTGCTGCATAGGTTTTATATGTTACATGTGAGTGTTGGATTCAGTCTTCAGAATTTTTATTCAAGCTTCCAGCAGTATACACTTGTTAAAAATTCCCAGAGTGCAACCAGAGGAAACTATGGTAAAAGAGCCAGAAGTGAGAAGTGTTGTAAGGCGGGCTAGGAGAGGAGCAGGCCGTTGTTTAGAGTTTCCTTGCAAAATGGACACCCAGAAGCATTGGTCCAAAGATGTATGTCCCAAGGGCACATTCTCCCATGCATAGATAAGAGACCAACCCTGGAAGGCATATTTCTCCATAAACTTGCAGCTAAAGAGGACTTCTTACAAATCTGGCTTGAATACAATATTTAAAGACATGATTCCTACCACAAGATTCATGAGTATTTGAGTCATTTTATAGCCAAGAGGTGGTATTTAGAGCTGTTTCTGCACCCCCTCCCCAAGAAAACTGACTCAAAGACAAAGTTGTTTGATACTGAGGCCCAAGTTCCTGAGTCCACAGAGCTCAAGTTTTTTCAGTTCTGCCTTACTTTGCCTTACTCACACAGAGTACTGGGGACAACTTCTCACTCTAGGTGACAATTGCAGGGTTCACAATAATAGAATGGAAGAGTTGGATGACACCCATGGATCCAGCTCATCCATGTGCCTCCTACTGCAAAGGAAGAAACGAAACCCAGGAACGTAGAGAATATCTTGCCTCAGCTTCTTAGGGGTCTCTGTCTTGACTACCTTGAGGGTCTTCAGCAACATGTAACAAAACTGAGACTAGACTTTGTCCTGATTCCATTTCAGTGTTTTTTTCTTTCTTTCTGTATCTACATGTTTTCCCTGAAGCCCACAGGCCAGGTCATAACTTAGCAGCAGGCAGAAGAATAGTAATATAATCATAACTATATACCAGTCTAATATAACTTTAAAGCATACTGGGTGCCACCAAGATCATGGTGATACCAGACTGTAACTATTGCTTGACCTTCCACCATTAGAGATTCATTCTTTTGTAAGTTGGAGTTTGGGTATTCTTCCAGAATTTCCTCATCTGGTGCAGATCCACTAACAAGTGATAGCTAATAGACTGCAAGAGCTGCTTCTGCAGAATAGGTGATTCTCAACTGTTGTGACGCCAGGACAGGGCATCACTTCGGAATGCATTACCATGAGGATGTACCTGGGGGTGCTTGAGAGAATGGGTTCTCACATTGTGGTAGACATTCAATAAATGTTACCACCTGCTGGACTAGGTACATGAGACAGAATGTGACTAGGAAGTTCCTATCAAAGACTGAGCAAGTGTTCAGGAAGTCAGAGGAAAAGACAGAGCTGCTTGCACTTCTGTGCCCTCAGAGGACGCTTGGCCCAAGGTTTTCTGCATAATAGGCACCAAGACACTGTAGAACCAGTCCCTTGCTCACCCCAAAGCCTTCCATAAACAAGTTGATTAGTACTGACACTTTTGTCTCTGAGTAAAGAAGGTGTCTTGGATACTTTTTACTTATCACTGAGACAAAATTACTGACGCCCAAAATGAAGTGTTTATTTCTTACAAGTTTGGTAGTTTCAGTCCACACTCAGTTGTCTTCGAGCAGCAGGGTGATATGGTGGACCACCATTCATGGCCAGTTGCAAACAGCAAGGTGTGAACTGGCAAGAAAGAGAGAGAGAGAGAAAGAGAGAGAGGAGAGAGAGACACCTTTGCATCATTGCACCGTATCCTGGCTCCATCCCTAGGTGGGTGTAGCACTCACACCACCAATCCAAGCGCTAGACAACAAACCAATCACAAATGATAGATTTGGTCAAGTCTATAATTCATAAGGCTTAGGGGCCACTGACGTAAACCATGACAGAAGGGGAATTTCTATTATTATCTCACAAGTGGAAGACAGAGGAAGAGACCAAGACGAAGCGGGCATGATGTGTCCTTTCTAAGCTGCTCTGACACTGGAGTTTGTGACCTTAGAGAGGAATGACAGCGTTGAGGCTAGACACTGAACAAATTGCTTCTCCAACTGCCCTGACGGTGCTCTGAACACAGGCGTGGGCCTGGGGGCTCATCAGACCTTTTCATGCTTCTGCACAGCTCCAGCATCCTCACTGTCAACGTGGGCAAGAATAAAGAAATTCAATGGACATTGACTATTAGGATTCAGATCTAAAATGTCCCCCCAAAGACCTGCATGTGTCAAAAGTGACTGGATCATGCTGTATTCATTGGAGGATTCATCCTGGAAGGGTGTGCTCCTTTCCTGGCTCCTCCCTTCTCTCTCTGCATCCTGGCTGCCATGAGGTAAGCAGTTTTCTTCTGCCACTTTCTTCCACCTTGATGGTTCTGTCTTGGAGCAGGTTGACCAAGGACTAAAACCATGAGCCAAAATAACCCTCCCTTCCTTCAAGTTGCAGGTGTTGGGTATTTTGTCTGGATAGAAAGCAACTAAGACATGAACTAAGGGGATCCAAAGAAAGCGGAGAAGATGACTCCATGTAAGTAGATAGGATGTGGTCCTACAAGGCCTCCTAGAAACATTGGGAAGCCTTTACAGGGGGTGATGGTAAATATTCTGTTGCAAAAGGGGTCAAGAAGAGGAACTTTGAACAAGTATTATTTAGTGTGACACAGACTGTCGTTGCCCAGAGATGCCTGAATTTCTCTTAGATCATTAGGTCCCAACTGCAACAAATGGTCCAGTACTTCACTGGTCCAATTTCTTTCCCTCTTACCCACCCTAATTTAGACTACAGTTGTACAGGACTGGAAATATGTTTCCAACTCCATTTGGAGTTGGAAAAGGGTAGTGGAAGGAATGGTTTCAGGACTTGGTAACCCAATTAGGAGAATGGAGGGTGAGACCCAGTTTTCATCTTAGGGACTTGAGACAAAATGAGACAGAAAGAAGGGAGCAAATGTGCTCTGAGGGTTCTGGTCGGAATCCATGAGGTGAACCTTCCAGGACCTGTTTATCAGATCGGATGAAAAGACACAAGCTAGGTGAAATAGAGTGGAGCGTGCTTGTAATCTCAGCTTTTCAGGAAGCTGAGGCAGGCAGGTTGTAAATTCAAGGTCAGCCTAGGCAAGTTAGTGAGATCTTAATAAAAAGGGCTGGAGGTATAGTTCAGTGGATGAGTGCTTGCCTAGCATGTTTGAGGCCCTGGGTTCCTCCTCCAGCACTGTGAGAAAACAAAACCAAAAACACTTCAGATATTTAGTTTAAATCAATCTCAATGCGCAATAGGCAATCTTGTTACATGAGATGATGATAGATTGGTTAGGAGGAAGAGAAGGAAGGAAGGAAGGAAGGAGAGTGAGATACAAAACCAGATCTCCCTTGCATGTTGGAAAAGAGCGCATGTTTGCAGTTACTCAATATCATTACCCTCTTTTCCCTTTGTTACCCTCTTGACAATGTGCCGGGTCTTCACTTTATTCCTGTGATTAACCCCAGATTTACTTAAGATGCATTAACTAAGCTTGATGTAGTTGAATGGCAGATTTGGGCACTGTATAAGCTGAAAATTTCCTGAAGTTAAAACAAAACAAAAAAAAAGCAGTACCTTCCATACCTGCAAATATATTATGCAACCTAAAGTGACACCAATGAGCGAAGTTATTGCTGAGCAGATGTGACATACATTGCTGCAATGAGAATATAGGTTGATAGGTGCCATTTAGGTGGAGGTGCCCTGTCAAAAGCCATTGCTGGATTGACAGATACTGGGGCCTCCAGGGTTGGGGTGTACTTTTTGCACTTGTCTTTGTGCCCAAGAGGAGTGGATGCAGTTTTGCTGAATTAATTCACTCACACCCAGCAGTGCGCTGCAAGTCACGGTCCCCTCTAGGGGAAGGTCTACAATGAGCCTGGTTATAGGTAGGAACTTTGTAACAGCCCTAAACAGCAGGTTTTCACCAGGCCCATGGCTTTTTGTGGATGGAAATTTGAGGGCTCAGAGAAGTTAAGCAATATTCCCAGGTCACAGTTATGTAAATGTCAGAGTCCAGATTTAAACCACGCCTGTGGGCTCCAAGGTCTAGGTCTTTCCTTTATGGTGTCTGGGAGACATGGGTTTAAGCCAGGATCAATCCTCTCCTCTGTATATGACCTGGCTCTAATCCTTTGTCACCATGTTCTTTAGTCTCCATGTACCATCTTTTAGGTTCTATAAAGTGGACACAAGAATGCCACTGACACCTGAAATCTGAGTGGGCCATGCCCTCACAGGTCACCTGGTACATGCCTGCTATGGTGGGCACTGGGTCTGCAGACCACTTGCTGAGGATGTGAGGCTCCACCTGGTTCTTGAAGGCCTGGGAAGAAGAACTGTGGTGGCAGAGGGCTCAGCCCTCTGGATTTGCTGGTGTCTCTCCATCCTAGGAGTGGGAAGACCCAGCTGCTGGCAGTCACTGCTGCATTAGAATTAAAGGGATATCAGGAAACCTGAGAGGCAAGAACCACTCTTGTTTTGTTAATCACCTAATCATTCTGTAGTTTTTCCTGTGGAATAACTTGAACTATCCCTAACCTCACTTAGACTTTTGGTTGAGAGCTTGGCAAAGATGGTAATTGATTTTTGTTTCTCTGCAGGTGAATTTGCCACAGGATGGGCTGCTTCCAAGAAGGACAGGGCACTGGTTGGCTTCTCCAGGAGCCCGTTGGTGGCTTTGCAACATCATCTGTAAGCCTCCTTGTGTATCTCAGGCAGCACATTAATTTGAATCTTCTGAAGTCATAAATCCTAAGATAGGTAGAAATTCTCTTTGTATGTGTCCAAATGCATAAAATGAATCAAAAAGAGGTAATTTTTGGATGGCCTGCTGATTTGCCTTATTCATGCATTGACAGGGCTCACTGGGAGCCGATGAGCTGCTGGGGTTACACTGACTTACTGTGCAGGAGCCTGGGTGTGGAGGAATTCACTGGTTTCCCTAGGGAGCTCTGCCCCAGACCAGTGATGAGGAGATCAAGTGATGATTGTTTTTAATGGTTTCTGGTTCTGTCTTTGGGGCTGCTAGAGTCAAAGATTCTCTAAACAAAACAAAACAAAAACAAAACAAAACTCAAAAAAAAAATATCTCTGGTCATATCTTTTGACCTCTGAGGCCAAACAGTGGCCCAGTCCTGGGTGACCACTATGATCAGCATGATTCCTTAGTGCTCCTTGGCAACCTCTGACCCCATGGAACTTTTCCTTCCATCACTCTTAGGGACACAAGATGAAGAGGATTTTCAGCTTTCCAGCCTTGGTTTTGGTCTCCACGTGTGAGTTTGGCTGTTAGATGCTTTGGAGCAACCTTTGTTGTCAGAATCATAATTAACACCATGCATAAAATTACAAAGCAGGAAGGGGATGTAGAGTTCCCCTCAGGCAAATTCCTTTTTAAGGAGGAGGTGATGGGTCCAGAGAGGTCAGGTAACTTTCCAGAGCCCACATAGCTCTGCAGTGACCGAGCTGACACTGGCATGTGGGGATGCCTAACTCCTATCTTGGTGTGATACCTTCTCCATCCTGTCTCACATCTGTGCAAAGATGTGGAAAGGAAACTGCTCTGTCACAGAACACTGTACCCCAGGACTGTGCTGGACACTTCCACATCTGCAAATCTTGTCCTCACAGTGACTACTAGTGAGCCACTTGCACATAGATAGAGATTAGCTTACTCTTTCCCCCAGGTGCTGCTGAATGTCTCCTTTTCTCCTTCATTTGGCCTCCTTCATACTCTGAAACATCCTTTTGTCACTAGACAGGATCCAAGGATGTCCCTCAAAGTGGAAATGGGGAACCTGGACTCACCCCCCACACAGGGCAGGCTACAGGCTCTCTGACTTATGTCCATAGAAAAGGAATTTTCAAGAGAGATTCATCAACAAGAGGCAGAGAGGGATTTTCAGGCACAATTTTTAGAGTACACAAAAAGAGTGTGGGCTCTGAAGAGAGAAGCACAGTATGGTCTGGAGCTGGGAATACTTACAGGTTTTCCATGGTGGAAATCTGTGGAATTTGTGAGTCTATAGACAGTTTGAGCTTGGTTTACAGGAGAAAAGCGATGGTCTACACACAGGTAGAATGAAGACATCTCATTTTATCAATGAAAGGATGGCCCATTTTACAGGAGAAAGGCAAGGACCAAGTCTACTGTATCTTTTTTAAAGACAGGTGATCTAAGATGTTTCGCCTGAAAACATTCTTCAGAACTTTGGAACTTGTGTTTCTGCCCTTTACTTTATCAGCTAAGCTAACCTATGGTCTTAAAATACCTTTCAGGGTTTTGGGTGTGATGGGCATGAAGAGAAAAGCATAAACAAGCTTAGAGTTCAAATGTGGCTAACCGTGGGTAACTTTGATTGTCTCCTGAAGTTGCAGTCTTCTTAAAACTCCAATTTCAAACTTATAATTGTCTTTGTCTCCTTCCTACATATTTTTATTTCTTCTATCTCACACTGATAGACTAAAACAGCAGGTTTTATATGGTAAGCTTTTCTTAAGTTGAGGGCTAACATGTAGATCACATTTACAGGCAACTCTGAACACAGAAAGCATTGCTGTAAAAGAGGATAAAGAGGCTATTCCGGAAAGTGAAGAGTGATTTCCAGGTTAGAGGGAATTCCTGTTAGGCATTGTCTTAATTCACACCACAGTAAAGTCATGTGTCTTGTGTTTCATTAAGCTTCCTCTTCAACAGCCTAATCCAGTAGGTGTTTTTGCAATTGATGTTGGGGTAGGTCAAGGAAAGAAGTTTGGGTATGTGCCTTCTAGGTGTTCAGGCTACAGTTCTAGGCCTCAACTTGGTAAGGAATTGGCAACATGTCTCAAAATTGTACCAATTATAGGAAACAGTCATGGAAATAGAAGCTTCTATTTATAAAGTATACATAAAAGAACATTTATTATAATATTACTTAGAATAACAGAAAGTCCAACTTGAAAGTCCATCAATAGGAGGGTGGCTTAAAAAAGTGAGGAATATCCAATCAATGAGTTACATAATTTTACAAAAATAATTACTTGGGGGGCTGGAGATTTAGCTCAGCGGTATAAGTGCCTGCCTTGCAAGCGCACAGTCGTGAGTTTGATCCCCAGTACCGATAAAACAAACCAAAACAAAAAACAAACAAACCCCCCCCAAAATAACTTGGGCCTACATGTAATAACCTGGAAGAAGGCTTATAATGCACCGTTTAATGATGAAAGCAAGTTTCATTTTAAAAATTAGCATATGTTTATAATATGTAATAATTATATTCATTTGGGGAATTGGTGCATATATATATTTGCATCTTAATCATTTTTACTTCCTCTTCTTCTCTCCCTTCTATATATCAGTCCATTTCTATACAACATGTGCCAACCACACACACATACACAAACTTACTACATGTATATATATATATATGTATATATGTATATATGTATATATGTATATATATATAATATATATGCATAAGCAAATTTTTAACATTAAAAAATATGACAAAGTATAAATTTTTAAAAATCCTTTGGGAAGAGAAGAAAAAGTGCAAGGCGGTTAAATGTTCCAGACAGGAAGTGGACCAAATCACAGTTGCCTCTGCTCACTGTGTATTTTCAGGTGGGGTTACCCCCAAAACACTAAAGTTCACCCCTGCACTAGGGGTGAGGTGTGCCCCAAGCTGTGCCAGAATATGGCGCACTGGGGCGTCAGTGCTGCAAAACTTCTCACCTGTGAATGTTTCACAGGCACACAGGAACCTTGGTATCCGGCTAAAGAAGGTGTCCCAGCCATACTTGAATGGAGGCTACCATGCTGCTGGTACAGGACCTACAGCCTCCAGGGGCTCTTTGAGTGTGTCAATAGATCTTTCTTACAGGGCTTACCTGACTACAAGCTATTAATTACAGCTGTATTTAGCCAAAAGAACCTATCCACAAGACCCTGAAGGTTTCTGAGTCTATTAGAGCATTTATTGTATTAGAACTTTTTTTTTTTTAAAGAAAGTGTCTTTAAGGGCAGAGGTGTATTTTTTGTCTGGAATGCCTAACACATGCTTAATTATCATTATGGCTACATAAGGGATCATAAAAAATATGCATTGTGTTAGTGCACTGGACTGACTGAATGGGAAGTGAATGGCTTTGGGGGATTCAAGAGAAGTTATCCATAAGCCATGAGCCTTTGTGAGCACTCTTAAAAGGAAGACATAACTATGCAATCCCCACTACGTAGAAAAACTAAATCTGTTGTGACAACATTTTATAACATTTCAGTACCTTAATGGCCTTGTTTCTGTACACTTTTTTTCTAAAAAGTTCTGGGTTCCTTCAAAGTCCACTGGAAAATGTATGTTTGGTTGCCTTTTGGGTCTTTCTCATCTGAGAGAAAGAGAATTTGACTCTTTAGACTCATAAAACATGAAGGATCAAACTGTGAAGAATTTATGAAATGCTTTTTAGATATTATTAAATAAACAAACGAAATAGTGTTACATGCAGCTCAAACCCTCAATGAATTAACCAAATATCCTCCGAGCAAGGAAAAAATGGTATTCCAGTTTTAATGGCAAAAACAAACAAAAGAATGAAACTCAAATTGCTTTGCAGTCACTTGTGGCAGTCTTTTGAGTTGTCCTTTGGACTGTAGTTTAAGTAATACACAGCCTTGGGTTAGGGAGAAATAGTGCTGCAGAGGCTTTTGTGCAAAATTGCCCAGGTGTGTAGATGCCCAGCCAGGTAACTGATTGCTTCAGTCTTGGCTGGGTTCCCGTCTGGCCCAGAAGACACTCAACATTGCTGGGTTAGCTGCCGTAGGTGGTGATGGTTAATGGATGTGGCCTGATTCTTAGGAGGCATGGATTCACTGCAGCGTACCATGGCATATGTGAGCCCTGGCCATGTGTGAAGGGGTGGCGAGGAGGCCACATGAAATGTCTTACATATCTCCACATGGTGAAGCAATCACATTGGAATAAGCCGGAGCCCTAGTTCTTCCAGGGAGCATGCTCCCCAATCTAGAGAATTTGTATCCTACTTCCAGGTCTTTCAATTTGGACAGGAAACAAGGGAAGGGCGGGTTGGAGCCTGGAGTTGAGCCACTACAGTCTTCCTTTCTAGGGGTCTAGCAGAAGGCAGGTGGAAACTTAGAAGTCTTGTTCTACACTCTTACATTTACAGCTCCTCTACATCTTAGCCAAGTATTCTAACTGAACCCTGTGAGCAACTGGAAACTCATTTCCATGGCATATCAAAAAGCTGGATAACTTTTCTAATTCAGCTCTTTCCAATGGTCTCATTCCAACCTTTGCCTGACAACTCATCTTTATTCTGCTTTATGGTTCCTCGAGCTACCTCTTTGTTAGATGCAGACCTAACTATGGTGTGAGAGTTCTTGGGGACTTAGAGTGCTCTGTCTAGTTTAGGGAATTCTCTTAGTCTCTGGATATGGATTTGTCCTCAGTCATGACCATCCATTAGAAGTAGTCATTAGAATCCAAATGCCTAAACCTCACTAAATCAGTCGCTGGGGATGGAATCAAAACACTAGCATTTTTAAAGTTTCCTAGATGATTCCATTGTGCAGCCAAAGCTGACAACCAGTTCTATCAATCAGTCACTGGGGATGGAATCAAAACACTAGCATTTTTAAAGTTTCCTAGATGATTCCATTGTGCAGCCAAAGCTGACAACCAGTTCTATCTTGTTCCCTGAAGCTAGGTAACTTTTTGAGGGTCCTGTTATGCAATCAGATATCCTAGATTTCAATCTTGACTCAATTCTACCCTGTGGGCAATTCTCTAGGCTCCTGTTCTTTTCCATTATATGGGAACAAAAATAGTACCTCAAACAGTTGCTAAAAGGACTAGATGGAAACACATGTAAGTCTAAAAGAATCTATGATATGCAAATGTGTCCATGAAGTTTAATTCATATGCCTAGGCTACAGCCTAGCAAATGTTAACATACCACCAACAGCCATTATTCAAAGAATGTCATATGTATGTTTAATTTATTCTGTTTTGTTGGAGTGCTAGTTTAAGCAAAATAATAAACAAGTTGTGATTTAAAAACTTGTTTATCTGGTAGGATCTATTATCTCAAATTAGCCATTTAACTCACACCCTGGTGAACACTGTACCTCTGTCACCCCATAGGTCCTCAAAAACTCTACAGAAGTTCATACATTTGAAAGTACTTGAGAGGACTAAAACACAAACTCATCAGTGGTCAGGTCAGTGTCTTTTGTTGCCTCTTGTCAAGCCTAAGTTAGGCATATAAGAGGTGCCCAGTCAGTTCTATGTGAAATGATTAACCCAATTAAACCAGGTGAAACAATAAGTTAACTGTATTGATGCAAAGGAGATGGAATAAGACTGAATGCACCGGAATGTTGGAGGTGTTGAGAAAAACAGTACTACAAAGTGCTTACTGTGTGCCAGGCGCTTTTCACGAATCACGCATTTTCATAACCCTAGGAGGTGGGTGTTCAAGCGATCTCAGCTGTATGACAAACTTGGTCTCTTAAAGTAACAGTTATTTTGCTTGTGAATTTGTAGGTAGGAGGCTGCAGAGCAGGGGTAGTACCTCTCTGCCCCAAGAAGGCTCAACAAGGGGCTGAATTGTCCAATTTCAATATAGTTCCCTCGTGTTCTTCTCTAGCCACTGTGGCACCACCCCAGTGACCTAGGTTCTTTCAGACCCAGGCTGGTTCTGGGTTAGATGGGTTGGAATAGAAAACTCTTGCTATGAGAATACAGCTTTCCATCTCAGTCTCTCCACTCCCCATTCCAAAGGGAACCGTATCTGTGCTTGGGGAGAAGCCAAGCAAAGCAAAAGCTTTCAACAGAGAAGGGAGGAAACACACCCACTGGGGTTCTCATAGCAACATAATCACGCACAGGCAGCAGCCTATTTCGGTGGGAGCCTGTTTCAGCTCCCTCCTCCCTCCTCCCTGGTTAGTCACAGAATGGAAGGCACAAGCAGAAGGAGTGTGGGGTGGGGGAACAGTGTTGGGCTGAGGATTGGGAGGCTGGGAAGCTGGTCTCAGATGCACTGCCTGCTTGCTGAAGGACCACAGACAGATGTCCTCCTCTCTGATCTCAGGATCCTTCTCTGTAAACCAAGAAGATCGGACCAGTGAGCTGTGGGGATCCTCTCTGTTCTGATATTCTTTGATGGTACAAGTATGGAGAATCTTTTGGTAGGGGACCAGCTGTCTCTCAGAATCTTTTATCTCCAAGCAGTGCTCAGAGAAAAGAGGATCAAGTCAGATTCATCCCTATCTTTCCTTCCACATTCTGCATGAGATGGAAGGGGAGGGGAACATCCAGGTTCTGCCCGGGGTCTTTTGGTCACTCTCCCCCAACTCTAATCCACATCAGTAGGCAGAGAAAAGAAAAGGTTGAGGAGGTTAAGGTCATCACCTCATTTGAATTTACTTTTCCCAAGACACAGGCGCACACACACACACACACACACACACACTCCACTCAAGTCTTTGGCTATGTTTTCCTCATCTTCCTCATCGCTGTCTTCTCCTTTTCCTACCTCTACTCACCGCCAGGTCTCCTCTCTGCCTGAAGACAGGTGAGGAGGTCTCTTTATCGAGGAGCCCGGTCCTGCCCTTTTCTTCAAAGGATTTTGAGGTTAGCTGAGGATGCCCAGGCTTACACTTTGGCTGTTGAAGGTAAGGGTAGAAGTAAACAGGGTATTCAGAGCAGCTCTTTCAGCGTGAGGACCCCGGCATGAAGCGAGCAGGAGACTCAAGACACCTCTGTGAGGTCCCTGTCCTTGACGGTGGTCTGTCTTAGGGAGTCAGCCTGTGTGTCCTGAGGCAGCCAGAGGAAGAGTAGCGGTCCCCTCCCCCATTGTTCTGTCTCCCACCGCCTGACAGATGGCCAGTAAGAGAAAAAGAAGCTCTCAAAGTGAAGACAGGGATGCATTGTATAAAAATTCACACCCCCTGCTGCCGCCCAAACTCCCTTAAAAAAGGATCAAGAGAATCCTAATGGGTACGTGACATCCTCCTTCTCTCCCATAAAAGGGACTTCAAAATCTGGTGGTGGAGGAGGGGCGGGGAGGGGGCAGAGATCCGTGTGGGCAGGGGGCCGCCAGGGAGGACCGGGTCGGTGGGGGAGAAGACAGCAGGCGCTTCCGTTAGATTTTTCTCCACCTTCTTTGCCAAGCTACCGCTGGCTGTCACCTTCACCCCACCCTGTCCGCCAGCGGGGAGCCTTGGAGCTCCAATGCCTGGGACAGGGACAGTGGAGAAAGGGCTAGGTAACGACTCCACGGTTCACCCCAGAGTTGAAGGAGTTAAGGACCCTCCCCCACCCAGACACCCACCCCTTCGCCCCCCAAACCATCATTCACCGAGAAAAGATCCAGGAATCAGTGGAGGAGCGGGAGAGGTGGAGGTCCAGTGGGGTGCGGGTGAGGCACCTGGCCCTGTCCTGGCTGGAGCTCGCCCTCAGTGGGCGGGAGGACGCGCGCGGACGGGGTTGAGAGCCCACGCGAGCCCTGCTCAGCGCTTGCTCTCCTGGCGCGAGCCCCGCGCGGCCCTGCAGCGTCCGCGCCGCCCGCCGTGGCCCCCGCGCAAGTTGTGCGGCGCGCCAGGGAGCAGAGGCCGCCTGCGAGCCCGTGAGCCGGGCCGGGGGCGCCGGGGCGCCCGGGCCGCGGTCTGCACCCAGCGGCGCCCGCCCCGCGGGCCTCCCTCCCCGCCCCCACTCACCCGGCTCAGCCCCCGGGAGGGAAGCGCGGGGCGCGCGCGGTTCCCCCGCCGACCGGCAGAAGTTGAGCGGAGTTGGCGCCGCCTGACCGGCCGGACTTCGCGAGCCGTCGCCGCGGGAGCCCTCGGGGCCGCCTCCTCCTGCGCGCCCGCAGCGCGGGTGGAGAGGGGCGGGAGGGGTCGGGCTCCGAGAACTTGCAAGTGTGCGAAGGAACGCGGAGCCGGGAGAAGGAGGAAAAGAAAACAAAGTGCAGACTGCAGGAAGGACTCCTTCGCGGCTGGTCGTGCGGACGGTGCTCAGCGAGGGGCTAGGTTTTCTTCCCTTTTCTTTCTTTAGTTCTTTCCCCCCCCTCGCCCATTTCCTGGCTCTCTCTTTTAAAGCGACACCAGCTCCCTCGCTTTCTCTACTAGCTCTGTATCGCCGAACCCTGGCTGGCGCTTATGGGCATGAAACACTCCTCCCGCTGCCTGCTCCTCCGGAGGAAGATGGCGGAGAACGCCGCCGAGAGCGCCGAGGTAAGCGGGCGTCAGGGCGCACGGCCCCTCGTCCCGGCCCCGGTCCCGGCCCCGGGCCGCCGACCGCCTCCCCCGGCTCGCGCCGCCGCCGCCCTGCGCCGAGTGCCAAACTTTCCGGCTCCATCCCGCTGGCTGCCGCTGGCCGGGTGTGTGTGTGCGTGTGCGCGCGTGTGTGTGTGTGCGCGCGCGTGTGTGTGCGCGCGTGTGTACGTGTTAAGGGGGGACGGTGCAGGTCTCAGGTCCCCTCCCTCTTGAAAAGGCAAGAATCGCTCTTGCCCCGTCGCTCTCTCCTGCCACCCGCTGCCCCTGCCCTTTCCTCCGTGTCCTGCGCTGCGCCCTGGATCTTGGTCGGGATCCGGGTCCGGTCGGTGCCGGAGGTCTGCCCGCTCGCGCAGTCTCACGACCCTCTCTGGCCGCTGCTCAGTTCCACCCTTCGAGCTCGAGGCGGTCCTGCCCTCAGCTTCCAGCGACACCGAGCGGGTGGTGGGACTTAAGCATCCCCTAGGGACCATCCCTCCACCCCACCTCCCGGGCCAGGTCCGGGCGGGAAGAGGTGCGCAGTCCTTGGGCGCGGGGGGCGTGGGGCCGCGGGGCCTGGGAGGCTTCAGCACCGGGGACAGTGGCCGCGCTGCCGCAGCAAGCCTCATGGGGGGGGAGGGGGCAGCGGAACGCGTCCGCGGCCGGGCAGCGGAGCTCGTCGTGCTCCGCAGACGCACGCGGCGCCCGGCACAGCCGCTGGGATCTGCCCTTCCGCTCCTCTCAGTCGGCCGAACCGCAGAGTCCCTCTGGGCGTTCCGTCCCGAGACTAGGCTGTGTCCCTTCGCCCGTCCCGCTCCCCGCTGTCCTTATGGCCACCAGGCTGTTCCGTGGGCTTTGGGAACCTGTGGTCACGGAGGGCATCGGCGTGGGCAGCCCCTTACCTTCCCAGAGGAATGGCGCGCCGAGTGGGGGCGGAGTGGGGTATGTGTGATCGTCCCTTACTCGGCGGCAGGAAAAAGACACAGGGAGCAAACTCCTGGTCGCTATTAATAGCCAGGCGTCTGTGGGGCTGCCGTACTTTCACATATGGTTACCCATATGCAGCGTGGGGCAGGGTGGGGGTGTGGCACGGGGATTGTCCCTACGGCTTGCCGGAATGCGAAAAGGTGCGGAGACCCTTCCCGATCTTCTCTCCTCGAGTTCACAGCTCTACAGCTAACCCCAACCCCACAGCGTAGGCAGCAGAGCTTTAAGAATCCTCGTTCCCTTGGGGACTAAAAGCAGCACGCATCTGGCAGCACGCCCTGAGGCTGAGAGCTCTGGGCACGCGGGAGCTCCTTCGGGCTCCTCGAGTTAGGGCAGAGCCGGCGTGCGGGAGTCTCCAGCCGCATCCTCGTCCCCACCCCCATGCAGAGCAGACGCTGGGAATGGTGTGCACCGCGAGGCTCCTAGACTCACAGACACAGCCAGCCTTTCCCCTCCCCCTCCGCCCGCTGCTCGCCCACCCGCAGAAGAGGTTTCTAAAAATAGCAGAGACTCAAGGCCTAGCTTCTCTAAAGTGTTGGGCCAGCCAGGCGTCACGGTCCCTGCAGCCAGGTGGCTGGCGCGCTGGAAACCGGAAGGCGCTTGCTCCCCACTACCTCCTCATCCCACCTCCCCCTAGCTCGGTTGCTTAAAAAAAAAAAAAGTTTTTGCGGGTCCCAGACTCTACAAGCCCGCCTTTGAGAAGGGTCTGCTGCAGACCCCCGCCTGCTCCCGCTGTGTGCACCGGTGGCGGCTGAGCTCCCACCTCGGCGAGGGTGAAAGGAGTCCGAAGCAGGCAGCGCGATGCGCGCCAGGCTATTTTTACTTGCTTCCCCCGCCGCTCGGCGCTCCCCCTTCTCAGCAGTCGCACATGCCAGCTCTGTTCAAGGCATCAATGAAACGGCTGTAGAGGCGGCCGAGCTCTTTTTTTGGGGGGGGTGGAAAGACACCACAAGGCGCACAGGGCACAAAGGCTGCAGGGGTAGCAGCATCCCAGCTGGGGCTCCTTGGAAACAAGTGGTAGGGGATAATGAAGAGGTTCATCAGGCAGAGGTTCAGCTTTCAGCAACTTCCTTGGAGAAGGGGTGGAACCCAGTCTTGGTCAAACGTGCCCAATACAGGCATCCAGACAACATGACCCTCACTTATGTCTCTTCCAGGAACTGGCTGTCTTTGGAACAGTACAGGGGGAAAGCAGGGCTTCCCAAAGTGGGGTATTGTAGATTCGCCTGCATGTATGAGTCTTGGGGGTAGGGAGTGTTCCTGTGTCTGTGGGTGCTAAAAGGTGATTTAACCTCTACTGTCAAGCATTCACTCTGTACCAGAAATGAGGAGATACCTGAGATCCAACCCCCCTGATCCCTGTTCTCAAGAACTCACTGTCTAGTGGACAGTTGTGCTGGGTAATCCACAGCACCCCTTTCTATTGTTTGCTGGTATTGTTTGCAAGCTCTTTCTCTCATTTCATTCTCAGCAATAATCCTTCAAGCTAAGCAAAGATTAATATGCAGTTCTTGTCCCCCAAGGCTGAGGTCAAGCAAGTCACCCTGTGGCTAAGGCAGCCTTGGTGCACAGGTTGTTCCCACTTCTGATTGGTTGCTCTTTGCCCTGCTCTTGCCATTTCAGTAAGACATGTGTATGAATGAGAGTAGAGGAAGGGTCTGAGGAGAGGAAGACTTTGGAAGGAAGGGATGCAGTGATGGGGAGGCAAAGATGACAGAGTTCTTTCACAAGGGAAGCACAGGGAAAGATACCCCTGGCTTTGGGCAGGAGGGAGAGACTGCAGAATGAAGTTACATGTGATGTGACTGTTGGTCCCATGCATGCAGTGAAATGTGGAGTTGGCGTGGGACTCTCAGGGGCAGAAGTGGAAGGGGAGGATGGTCCGGTGTGGCCCAGAGAACATCTTTGGCTGTTTTGACCTCAGCTGTATACCTTGTTATCCTGAGCTGATTCTGCATATGACAGCACCATATGGGGTCGGTATGGGAGCTAAGGAGACACCAAGACAGCCTTCCATGTGGCAAACATGCAGTGGTATTAGTTTTGCTCTCTGGACCCCTCCAGATGCTCCTTATCCTGTGCTAAGGATGTCCCCACCCTCTGGCAGCCTCAGCTTTCCGCTTTGCTTTTGCAAGGTCTCATCAGAAGCCTGCTCCTATGACCTTCTGAGATGTCTGCAGAGCCTCCAGTCCTGCCCCTTTGCAGCCATCTCTGCCTTCACTAAAGCACTGGCTCTTGAACTGCTGGCCTTGTGCAGTCCAGCCTTGCCATCACTCCTTGGTTGGCTTTTGGAAGCATAGATCATATGTCTGCATAGACCAGACACTTCTTTAAAAACTTTGGATGTTGCCCTGTTCCCTATGGGCTCTGGGAGAAAGCCCAGTTAATTTCCTTCAAGCAACAGACAAGGTCTTCAATATCTGACATGCGATTCTCTGAAAAGATCACTGACTCCAGACCTGAGTATGTTGTATGGTCCTTCCCGACCTGCACTGTTGTTTTCCTCCTCTTCCCACTGGAAAAAAAAAAAAAACCCAAAACTTTCCTTTAACTGCAAGACCCAACTCCAGTGTCACTTTCTCTGGGCAGCCTTCCTGCCTTTAACTTTTCCAATTGCAGTTGTTGATTTTTTTCCCCTTTTGTGTTTATTCTTCCTGTTAGATAATGAACTTTTCCTGTATACAGTGTTAGTGATGACTGACACACAGTAATTAATGGATGTGGACTGAATTGATTCATGTGATTACGAACAAGGTCTTTGAGCCTCCTGGCTTTCTCAAAATTGGGGTTTCTATCTCCCACACCTTTGCTGTACTTAAGTTATTGTGGACCTGTAAAAGTCACAATGGATAAAGACTCTGGAAATGAAAGTGTAGCAGCAACTCAATGCATGAATGCATTTTGGTTTTTCTTGTACCTATTCGTTATTCAGTAATTACTGACTCTTACTATGGGCTGTTCCTCTGAATAGCAGATAAATGCATTAATCATAATGCCCACTTATGAACCATATGGGATAATGGGCCCTGTGAGCTGTCCTGTGCCTTACTGATTCTTGGTGAGAGGCTGGTGCATTAGTTATGATGATGACTGCCTGGTTGAGGTTTCATCACCTCAAACAACAGCCTCCAGGGGTGAAAAAAAAAGAGTCATTTTGGAGAATGTACTCACCAGGGAGAGAAAATAATAATAGGTTAAGAAAAATCCTACAATATGACTGCTGGGTAAGAGTGTCATTGAATGCTGCCTGAGTTATGGGGTAACTGAACCAACTTCTGTCATGGTGTGTCTTGGTGGCTTTGGCTGATAGATCATTCATTTTCAGGTGAAATATATGACCCTATTACACAAAGATCAGAGAGATGAGGAAGAGGCCAAAGAAGGCCTACTCTGCAGGTTCATGATCTGAATGAGCTAACAACGCAGGCTCTAAAGCCAGGCTGTCTGGTTTGAAATCCAGCTTTGGATTTGGCAGTTGTGCTGTTACGTTGAACCAACTGCTTAACCTCTCTCGGCCTCCAGGTTGTCGGGATGATTAAGTAGGTTGATCCCACAGAGTTAGGATATTGCTAGGTTTGTGTGAGCGCACAGTAAGCTTTTAGGAGTCTTGCCATGAAAAGTGCAAACTGGATGGACTCTCCTACTTCTTACATCTCCAGCTGAAATGGTCCATAAACCATCGTCCACATCAAGTTTTCCTTCCTCAGCAAACACTGATTTCAGTCCTTAAGTGAGCTCAGGAGAATTACAAAGATGCCCATATTTTTTTTTTTCTGGCAAGTTTGGTTTTGTAGAGTCCTAAATTGGCTTTTGGCTGTCAAAGAGGGTGAAACACAACACTCGCATCTCCAGTTCAGTAGTGGGTTTTATTTTCTCCTCTTTGCTGAGTGTAATGTGCCATTATTCCCACATGCCAATGCGGAACAAGCAAAAATCTGTAAGAACGCTACTTATACCTTGGTGTGTACTGTGCCAGCAGGGAAAACATGAGCAGGGAACAGCTGGTGTGAGTGTGCAACACAGGAGGATGGTGCCCTTGTGACCTGACTGTCACTCCAGGGATGGATAGAGCACGTACAGGCAGGGAAGGACATCAAAAGGTCATTGTGTCCATATTCCTGCCTCTGAGTTCTTAACTCAGAATGCGTAATTGCTACATAACTTCTTGTTAAAGAGCTTCAGGGAAGACGACGTCCCTCAACTCATGTAGCATCTCATTGTTCAGGAAACTTCCTGGAGTCTTCACTCCAGGCACCTTTGTTTATGTTATTCTGAGTGGAGATGAAAACTAGTTGGTGACATTTCCAATTTGGGCAGTGTTAGGCTGTGTCACCCTCTTTACTAGTTTTGTTCCAAATGACGTCAGTCTCTCTCTGTGATAGTCTGGCATTTGCTTTCTCAGAGGAAGAGTGGAGAGAGGGGCATCTCCTCTATTACCCAGGCCCATGATTATTTCACACATCAAATGGCTCTTCTTACTTCACCCATTATTGTAATTCCCTTGAGAATCACAGATTATCCAGATTTCTAATGAGTGGCCCATAAGTAAAGATCTTGTCTGAAAGTGTGGTTCTATAAGAGCAAACAATGAATGCACACACTTTTGTTATATCACAGAATCTTAGAGCTCTAGGAGCCTCAAATCATTTAACTAAAGTGATGAATTCTTGTCCAGTGTTACAGAGCTCTTCAGCATTGGTGGTGAGACCTCCTTTTCTTCTGGGCCAATGATACTTATTTGTTCTTTACATGGAGTGTCTGATTTATCCATGCGGACACTGGTGCATGTGCATGCATATGTGAACTGGTTTTCTGCTATATCCTATCCTACTCTCTAAAAATCCATATTTCTCTCCAGTTGTCCTAGGAATTGTACACGATGAGAACTCTTTACCCTCTCCATAGCACTTAAAATGCTCATGTTATGTATTCCATCATGTGGAATGCTACTGGGTCCACACATACAATCCCCATTGTACAGATGAAGAAAGTGAGGCGTAGAAAGCTAGTGTTACTTGCCCAAGATCCTATAGATAGTAAGTGATAGAACTAGGGTTCAAACTGTGGCACCAAGACCCATGCATTTCCCATCCACTAGTCTGTAAAAGGGTGAGATGAACTGGAGCAGAAACTGAAAATCTGAAGAGAAGGGGTGGTGAAATAAACAGAAGCAGTAGTGGGTGCTCAGTGTGGAGGAAGTTCAAGGTGTCCCAGCCATGCTGTCTTCTTCCCAGCCCTTCTTTTCTTTCCACTACTCTCACTTGCACAGTCCTTAGTGTGGTGCCCTGAATGACAAGGCCATGACAACTCATGGCAGGGACAGCCTTTGCCTTGCACCCACTCAACCCCACGGCTGCAGCCCTCGTGACAAAGCAGGAGAAAGAGTCTCCATCTAGGCAAGTTACAACACAGTGGAAACTGGGCCTAGGGCCATCAGCATACCTGGACACTATTCTTTATGTGGGTGAAATAATAAAGCCTGCAGGACAGGAGCTGTGTCTTTAAATTTATCTTTGTAGTGTTACCACCTATATTAGTTTCCTAGGGTTGTTCTAACAAAGTGCTGCAAACTGGGTGGCTTAAAACAGAAGATATTTATTCTCTCACAGTTCTGGAAGCCAGAAGTCTGAAATCCAGGTGTCAGTAGGGTTGTATACTTCTGGAGGTTCTAGTGGGAAATCTGTTCCTTTTATTCCTCCTAGCTTCAGGTATTTTCCAGTTATGCTGGACATTCCTTGGCTTGTAGCTGTATCATTCCAATCTCTTCTTCCATCTTCACATGATATTCTGCTGTGTGCATGTGCGTGTGTGCGTGTGTGTGCGTGTGTGTGCGTGTGTGTGTGTGTGTGTGTGTGTGTGTGTAACTCTTCTCCTCTTAAGGATGCCAGTCATAGTAGACTGGCTACCCCCTCAAATCCAGTGTGCCTGCATTTTAGCTTGATTACATTTACAAAGGCTTTATATCTCAATGAGGTCACAATCACAGGAACCAGGGGTTAGGAATCTGAAACATCTTTTAGAGAGATATAACTCAATTTATAACATTACTCAACACATGATACATCCAGTATAAATTCACTAATGAATGATGAATAATTGATTGGTCAATGAAGGTAGGCCCCACCCCATCCACGTTGCCCACTGGCTTCTCTTTCACGGCATTTTCCTTGAGCAGTAAGTATGACAAGAACTACCTTTTTAATATCCATATTATGTGTTAGGTGCAAAGCTGAGTGCTTTGTAAGCATTGCCTTATTGAATTTTTACAACAGCAATACAAAGTGACTCTATAATTGCATTTTGCCATTGAAGAGCTGGAGACTCGTGTGGTTTATTATGTTGGCCGAGATTACAGAGCTAGCAGGAAGCAGAGTGGAGTGTTCTCAGAGTTGCCCTGTGCTCTGTGCTGACCTGGGTCTCTTTCTCTCTCCTGTTTACACTACCAGCCTCAAGCCTTTCTCCCTCTTTGACCCACATTGGCCCTCCTTTACCTGCCTGGACATTCAGGAGGAACCGATAAACTTACGGACATGAGAAAGGGCAAAGACTGACGGCAGCCCATGGGCCTGGAACAGGCTCCCTTGGGCTTTATTTCTACATCCTCCCAGCTTATGTGTTTTGTAGTAACCAGAAAAATTATTTTAGTGGCAGAATTTTGAGTCTATTAATAGTTTATCTGAAGAACTATTCTGGAGGGCAAGCGGGACAGCAAGTCCCTTGGCATTGTCTAAAAAAATTAAACACGAGGCTACCAATTTCTTGGCTTTGTGTGGAGGTTGAGTGCTGGCTCTGCCTGGATGAAGATCTTAGTGCCACCGCTTCCTAGCTTGCTCAGGTTACTGCATTACTGCATTTATCTGTGCCTGGTTTCACCATTGGTGATAGGATTGTGCTAGGGCCTTATTCAAGAGAGTCATTGTGAGCATTTCGTGAGTTGTTCAGGTCACATGCAGTTCTGAAATGTAATAAGTGCTCAAGAAAGGTTAGCTATTGGTCATCTGGGCTTACCTTGTCCCAAAGGGAGAGAAGATGCAATAAAGGGACTTTCTTGTCAATGCTGGTTGGGAGAGGTGGCAGTCAAGTGGATGAGGAAAGGCCTTTCTGATTCAGATCATTTGTCCTTAGGTCAGCCAACCAGGGCCAGGAACCAAGCTAGAGACAGGGTTCTGTGGCCCCCTGCCAGGGCTCTACCAGTGCCCCTGAGAAAACCCTACTTTCAGGAGATGAAGGCTTCTCTGTGATCCATGGTCTGGCCTGTTACACAAGTTCACACTTAGGTCTGTGATCTCCAGCTCAGGTATCTTGTCACATCTACAGATTCAAAGTGAACCCTCAGTGTGTCCTTAGATATGTGAGGGTAGTGGGGCCAGGAGTATCAGCCTGCCAGATTAAAGACATTCTGAGGGATGCCTGGTGTCTCAGAAGCCCTGTGATCCTCCCAAGTGTGCTGCCTAGAGAGCACAGACTTCCTACTTGTTCATTATTGCATGGATGGGAGATTTTCCCATGTTGCTACAGAGAGAAACTGAGGCACTGGAGAAGGAGAGAGAGAAGAGGGATTCCCAGCCTCACAGGACAGATTGGATGTTGAATTACCAAGTTAAACTCTTCTGGCATAAATCCTGGAGGATAGATGCTGTGTGTGTGGCCCTACCAGAGAGACCTGGGCCAGGTAAGGCCACTGTGGGCTAATGCTACCACAAAGGAAATGGCTATTAGCAAAGTCACCAATTAGGACCCCTCTTGTCACTCTGCTGTGAAAGATAATCTCCTGTTAGTCAAGTAAATGGAGACCTTTTAAGAAGAGCCTCACAGAAAATGAAAGGCTGCAATTCCCAAAGACACATTAAATCCAAGGACTTCATCTCTCGCTGACAAGCAGTTATGACAGCAATTCTCCAGAGAGACTCAATCAGAGAATTCCACAAATGAGCACAGCCCCTCGTAAGTGTATATGGGATCCTAATTGAGGCATGTTCTCTATTAACATGCATTAGTTCAACTTCTGCCTACAGGTAGATAGTAGGAAATTGGCCATTATTTAATGAATGAAGAAAGAAAAGACTTGTGTACTGTGCATGCCATGCTCACTTCCTTTTGTTAGGATCTCCCTTATGTAAGGAGGCCTTTCCCCAAGTTAAAACTGTAGGCCCCCATTCTAGGAGGCTGAGGCAGTACCATTGCAAGTTTGAGCTTGCCCTGGGCAACTTAGTGACTTACTGAGATCTGTCTTAAGGGGGTGAGGGCTGCTGCAGATGTAGCTCTGGGTTTGATTCCTAGTACTGGAGTGGGGTGGGGTGGAGAGTTTTGGAGACTTACGGAGTGTAGGGGAGGGTTTTGGAGTCAGATCTGAGTTTGAGTATCATTTTCAGCCCTGTGGGTTATAAAATCCATTTTATGGTTCAATCATGAAGATTCGTTCAGTTTTACTAATGGGATAAGACAGGAAGAGCAGAGCAGGGCTTGTGGCTCAGTGACAGAGCTGCCTATAGCTCTGGGTTCTGTCTCCAGTCCTGTAACAAAAAGGTGACAAATGCTTACTGGACTGTAAGTTTATTTGTTCAGTTTTGCTTTTATGAGGAATTTTGTAGCTCCGAGTGGATACAAACAAGCTAATCCAGGCAGACTGTGGAGAGATGGGCACGTGGAGGTGTGAGGTTGTGTCAGCCATCTGAATTTCTAGGTCCCCTGTGCAGTAGTGCATGTACTCAGTGCCTGTTGAGGGTGATGTGCAGCTTCTAACATGTAATGCACAGGGTACCCTCTTGATCCATGGCCCACGACTTCTGCACTAGTCACAGGCTCTTGGGTCTCAGCAGGGGCAGTGTGTTGCACTTAGGGTGAGGCTGGGTGTGAGGACAGCTGACGAAGAGACCTGTGGAGATGATTCTGATTTCAGGGTCTAGAAGGTTATGCAGCCCTGATCCTGAAGCTGATGGGGAAAACCCAGCTTTCCTCAGGACTGGGTTCTGGATGGCTTCTTCTTATCCATGTGCTCCCTCCGGATAGTCTCTTCCACTCTCTTGGCTTCCGCTATGGATTGAACGTGTTTTATGTCCCCTCAGAAGTTCACACATTGGGAGCTTGGACCCCAAATGGGTGGCATTGGAAGCTGACCTCTCAGAGGTAAGGTGAGATTCCTGGGGCCTGTTCTCGCAAGAGACTGAGGGACTCAGTCCCTGTTTGAACTGGGACTGCTTCTGCCGTGATGTGCCACCATTTGCTGTTCTCACGGGAGGCTGAACCAGTGAGCAGCCTGGTTTTGGACCCTGATCAGCCAAAGTGGTGATCTGAATAAGCCTTTTCTCTTCAGTGTAGTAGTGGAAAGCTGACTCTAGCACCCTGGGGCTGTAGACTTTTCAGCGTCTCCCCTCAAGTCCTCCCTTTCTCTGTCTAGCCAGATCCCTTTCTGCCATCCTATCTTGCTCAGTGCTGAGCCACCAAAGCTGCAGATCCATACTCTTCCCTCTCTTTTCCCCTCCACAAGACCTGGTGATGGCACATGTTATGTGTCTATTTCTCCTCTTGTTCTTAGTCTGTTGTCTGTGCCTCAGGCCTGTTTCAGGTCTCTTTCTCTCATGCCTGGGTCCCTACAGTGTCTTCTGGATATGCTCCACACACCTCCTTTTCCTTGCATGACTCTCTCTCACAGTGGTGTGGATACACCTTGTAAAGTGGAAATCTGATTGTACCTCTCCCCTTCTTAAGGCCTTTTTGTGGCTTTTCCATAACTGTCAGAATGATGGCCCATCTCTTTGCTATGGCTGCTGCATAAATCATACTCTGAAGACCTTTCCATCTTCCTTTCTACTCCCACCACACACGAACCTGCTTCTACCTCCTCATACCCTGGGTAAGTTCTCTTTTCCTTCAGATCCCAGATTAGAAGTGGCTTCTTCCAGGAATCCTTCTCTACCACCACCTCTTACCTTGTCTGGCTTATTTCTTTCTCTGGTATTACTCTGTAGTACCTCAGCACATGCCATACTGGTCTCTATTTCCATGTTTCATGGTCTGAGAGTCAACCGCAAACTTTGTAAGAGTGGGCACTGTGTGTGTGATTCATCACTGAGTCCCCAGCACCTGCCACAGGGACTGTACAATTCCAGTCTAAAAATCTTGTTCAGTAAATGCCTGTTGCCACCTGTCTGTTTCTTGTGTGGGAAATAAACTGGGTAACAACAATTAAATGAATATCTGCTTATTTCTGGTTGATACTCTGTTCCTATCAGCCCCATAGGATCCTAATAGAGAGTATATCTCAGGGGTCACAGTTGTCACCCCCGTGAAGGTGCATGGTCTACATTAACTATAAAAGAAGAGTGCCAGATGGATAAGGATGGAATTTTCAGAAGAAGCCGGGCAATAGAGCTTTGCCTGGGGTAAATGAGAATCCCTCGCACTTTGACAGAGTCCCAGAGCAGGGCTCCCCAGTTCCTGGGCCACAGACCAGTACCTGCCTGTCCATGGCCAGTGATGGAGCAAAGCTTCATCTGCATTTGCAGCTGTTCCTTGGCTGGCTTTACCCCATGAGCTCTGTCTCCAGTCCTGTCCGCAGAAGCATCAGATTCTCACAGGAGAAGAACCCTACCATGAACTGCACTGGTGTGGATTGCATGCTCTTTGAATCACCCCAAACTCTACCCCTCCCTGTACTTCCCATTCCTGAACAAACTTTCTTCCACAAAACCTGGCCTCTGGTGCCAAAAGATTGGGGACCCAGAAGCTCCCCTGAAACCTGGCTTGAAACAGCCACTATGTCTTTCCCATTTGTTGACCCATTGTTCCTGGCTGAATACAGATAGAGATGGCCTGGAGCAGTGATCTGAACCACCCTGAGGTTCTGGCTCTTCTCTGCGGACACTCAGGGCTCGAGTCCTGGGCTGCAGGGTGGACTTGCCTCCTGCTCTGAGTGAAGTCCTGGCCTCTTCTGCTTACACTTGCTCTTGATCCAGCATTGCCCTGCAATCTTCTACTTGCAAGGTTAAAAAATGATGTTCTCTACTTCAGGATGTAAAGAAAACCAGACCATTGGCATGGGCTGCTTGCACTGCAGAGCCCTGAGCTATTGTCCACTAGGCAAGCTCTGGTGGCTTTTTGGGGAGGTTTTGCTAAGCAAATCACCCCTTTCTGTGCTTTGGAGACCCAAATCTGTATTGCACCCCTGGTCCATATCCCCACCACTAGGGCATATACCACGAGATCCAGTGAGGATGTTATAGACCCACTCTGAGCCTCAAGGAAGAACTGCCTCACATGTCTTTAGTCCTTCACACCAGCACCTCTGGTCCTCAGCTGACCTCAGAGGACCAAACACCAGAAGCCGTGCTTCTGACTCAGGTGTCATAGGCCAACAGCAGGGCCCACTAGGCAGTCACCATTCAAGAAGGGGCCGGGCCATTCTCACCTACCTCCCTGTGTGGGACTGCCTCTTAGGCTAGGCACAACACATCCTGAAAGGTAAGGGATGCTATGCAAATTCAACTTGTTCTTCCATTACCATCTTGGAATTCCTCTCTCCCCACCATGCAATTTTGTTTTCTCCCCTTACTAAGTGGTCAGTGGGCTGGAGACGAGCTTGTCCCCACTCTTCATGAGGCATGCCCTTCCAGAATGTCCATGTCTGCTAGATTTTTGATGTTTAGTGTGGAGAGATGTTTTCTCACTACGTGGCAAATGGCACAGAAAGTAGAGGTCTGGGGAAGGTGCAGAGGTGCTGTCAATCTGAGGTTCAGCTCTGTGGGGAGCAAGGCTCCCCAGGGACCCTGACTCAAACCAAGGACCGAGGGCAGGCAGCATGCAGGGAGTTATTTGTCTGGGGAAGAAACCTTGCTCCAGAAACCTCTGCCTTCTTTTGTGCTCTCTACCTGATGACTTCTTCTTCCCCTCCTTTCCCCACCACATTCCCAAACATGGGTCTCTAGGCAGCTAAGAGCAATAGCTCTTTATTTTTTCAGATGGGAAAAGCTAAGACAGATTCACTCTCCAATGGCAACTCCAGCTCCTGTGCTCTGGGCTCTGCGGGCTTAGCGTTAGAGAACATCCGGTTTCAGAAGCCTGTTCCTTGTCTACCTGCTTGACTGGGCAATTGATATATAACCTTACTTGGTGCCAAGGATCTTGCTTGTTCTGAATTTGAAAAGGAGTAAGGGGTTCAGAAATATTTGAATTTTGGATCTGCTTAAGCTTTTCTTCTCTGCAGCTTTCAACGTGCAGTGCTGGACCATTGTTTCTAAAGTACCAGAGCCTGGCTTATCTCAGGAGCCAGGGCTGAGCCGGATGCTGTACACCTTTGGGCACCATGACCCTGCAACAGCCAAGATCCATACTGGGCCCATCCGAGTGGTGAGAGTGTGGCTGTCCCTGCAGTTAGCCATCTGGGATTTGGCTCTTGCCCCCAGCATGAGGAAACCCTTTATGGTTCACTGTAATGAGTTCCCCATGGTCTCATCTTAATCTGATCCATCAAGAGCATTAGATGCCATTGGTTGTTGCATTTTATTTGATATCCTCTGCTCTTTGAGCTTCTAACCCCTGCTTCTCCTGCCTTTTTCATATGGATCCTAAATGTTCCCTGAAAGGCTTATGTGTAAGGGCTTGATCCTTGCATGGTGGTGCTGTTGGAAGATAGTGAAACCTTTAGGAAGTGGAACTAGTAGAAGGCGCTCAGATGTCTGGGGACATGGTCTTAAGGGAGATGTTGGGACCCTAACCCCTTCCTCTACCATTTTCCTTCTCTACCACCAGGTAAACACACTTGTCCTATGCCTGCTGCTCTCATGTGCTCCCCACCTCCCAAAGCAAAAAAGCCAAGCCACCATGGAATGAAACCTCTGAAGCCATGATCCAGAACAAATCTTTCTTTCTTCTAATCTATTAATCTCAGGTGTTTTGTCACAGTAACAGAAAGGTGACTAACATGATCTTACCTCCCTGGCTATTCTTTATTGAATCCTCGTTGCTTGAAGGTGCTGGCTACAGTTTGCTGTCCTGGATGACCTCATCCTCTTCCAGATCTTGGGAGATTTAGACCTGTGCTTTGACTGGGTTTGTCTTGATCAAGGCTCTGAAAGCCCTTCTGACTTAATGGGACCCTTGGCTCTGCTTTCAGTTTGCTCATCTGCCTTCCTCACTGTGAACTCTTCTCTCCGAGGGTCCCTGCCTTTCTGTCCTTCATCCTGGCCAGAAATCAGGAATTAAACCAGAGTCTTCCGTTACTCTCAGCTTCCCTCCTCCAGTTGCAGCTAGTTATAACAGAATCCTGCTGACTCCTCTTTGTATTTTGCTGTGCTGGAGATCAGACACAGGCCCTCACACCTGTGAGACAAGCACGTTCCGCTTCCCTTTGCTCACACTGTCTTTCCAGGGCATGCAGCTGACTTTCCAGCACTGCTCTCGCTCTTTGCATCCCACTCTCCACACTGTCCTACAGTGCCCGGATTCCACAGGTTCAAGAGTTGCTGGTGGGATGCATGCATGGTGGATTAATGGATGGATGGATGGATGGATGGATCAACTGATGAAAGAGTGTTGTGGGGAGAGGTTGCCTGCTCAGAAGGTGTGGTGGGCTGCAGCTAGCTCTCGTTGTGTATCACTATAGCAATCACAATTCTCCATCTTCACTGGGCCTTACGGGACATTGAATCATTTTAAGTTCATGGAATTTGGGGGACCAGGGTTAGAGTCCCCTGTGGCTTCTCCTTGGTTCTCAGTTACTGTGCCTTTACCATGCAACATCATCCTAGGGAGAATGAAGGACAAAGATTATGATGGAGAGTGAGCCTGGAGAAGTGGTTGAGTCCACAAGGAGGTATTTCATAGTTTCTTAGGTGAATCATTTTCCAGTCATTCTAGCATCATGCAGTCCTCCTAGAAAATTCTACTGTGGGCCCTTATGCCCTCTTTGTCCTTCTTTTCCTTATGACTAAGTGGGCTTTGTCTTGGGGATTCTGGAAGCCTATTTGCAGAGGTCTGACACCTGAACCAAATATAGTATGTGCCTACCGAGCAGATTGCTCTTATTTCAGTTTCCTTGGCTGCACTAGGACTGAGTGGCCATTGGTAGGTCCTGTAGACCAGGAAGCCCCAACCCCCAACAAAGGAAGCTTCATTTGTATTCAGGGCTGCTCTCTACTGCTTGCATTACTGCCTGAGCTCTGCTTCCTGTCAGATCAGCAGTGGCATTAGATTCTCACGGGAGCAGGAACCCTACTGTGAACTTAGAATTGGAGGGATCTAAGTTGCAAGCTCCTTCAAATCATCCCAAACCTCCCCTCTCCCCATTTCCCATCCCATTTCCTGGGAAAATTCCATGAGAATTTCCCTTGACACCAAAAAGCCTGGGGACTCCTGGTGTAGGCTCTTCAGGCCTGCTCAATAACGTTTTATGTGAGGACCTTAGAACGTTTACTGAGGACAGGGACAAGGCCACACTATTCACTGAGTCCTTACTGGGTTTCCTTCCGTTACCTCTGATCTTCCAATTGCAGTTTTTAGTGAACAGAACTGCACTCTAACAGTATGGTCTTCTCTTTCCACAGCTAACTTCCCCTCTCATCTCCGGGACTTCATTATACCCAGATTTTTTTTTTTTTTGGAAAGCCTGTGTGCCTCTTCCATGTCATGCTTCCCATCACCAGTCACTTTCAAGAGTTCTGGAGTAAACAGCCAGAGTAGGACCAAAGAGAGCATCACGTTCACCAGCACTAAACAAACGTGTGATGACGACTACTTTAGTTCTGTTTGTGGCCTCTGCAGATCCAACCCTTCCGTGTATTATTTTGTGATACTTTATCTTGTCCAATTTTAGTTAATGAATATTAACAATTAAGCCAGGTATTGCTTCCTCTAAGGGGCCTAAGGTGACAGTGTATTTTGAAATCCTTTTCCAGCCCTGAAATCTTGAAGAATAAGGAGGGTCTCTGGGGAAGGGGCCTGCCCTTCGGAAAGGACGCTCTGAACAGAGGTTACTTTGTCCAGAGCAGAGAACTGGCTTCAGGGTTGTGTGTCAGATGGCTGTGTTTCTTTTCCAGTGTGTGCTGAATTTGTCCTGCCTTTTCTGTTCCCTGTAAGGTGGTCCCTGTGCCCTACAGAATGCCGAGCATTTCCTTTCCTTTGAATTTGGCACCTGGCTGGCTTAGAGTCAGAACTGGCTGGCTCTGGACCCAGGATCATCTGGATTCCCCTGCCAGGAATGCCAGGGACCAGCCTGCTGTGGTGTGGCTGGGGTTTGGGGGTTTCAGGGTGTGGTTTGGAGAGGAGCTGCTCAACTCAGCCTATGGAGCTTTTCTGAAACCCCACTGCCGCTTACTGAAAATCACTTGTGTAGGTTGAGTTAGAGGTTGGTCACCCCAAAGCAGCTGTGTAGGCCAAATGACAGTTGGAAAAGCCCTTTTCTTCCTCCACCTTTCTCTCTGCCTCCTTTCCCTCCCTCCCTCCCTCCTTTCTCTCTCCCTCCCTTGGTACTGGGTATTGAAATCAGGGCCTTTGACTGAGCTATACCCAGTCCTTTTTATTTTGAGACAAGGTTTAAGTTGTCCAGGCTGGGCTCAAGACTGTGATCCTCCTGCCTCAGCTTCCCCGAGTGCTGGGATTACAGGCCTGTGTCACTAGGCCTAATTGTGGAGGCTCTTTTCTAAGTATGCTGTCATCTTATATCTGCCTTTACACTTCACTATCCTTTACTATCTGGTCAGCGGGGCTTTCCACGAGCCCACCTGCCTGTTTCCCAGCACCTTCCAGGCCTCTGGCTGGCTGAATTCCACCTCTAGGGGGCATTAGCAGAAAGCCAGAGGTAGGGAGGAGAGTGTGAGATTTTATCCCTCTTGTTCCTTACATGCGGGGTCACCAGGGAGCAACCCTGTCACTGTTCCTAGCCTATGGCGATATGTTCCAAGCACTGTTTCTGGCTCTTGACCTGGGTTATCCCATTTAAATCTTGATCCTCTGAGTAGGCACTCATAATATCCTGGATTTATGAATGAGGAGGAAATTGAGACACAGTCAGGTCAGCAAATTTCTTAAAGTCACAAGGTCATGTAGCTGGTCTCAAATGGAAGTGGTCATGTCTAGAACCTAAAGTCTTCTTAGTTTCATGTGTGGTCCCTGCCCAGTCACATCAGCATCTTCTGAACCTTATTCAAAATCCAGATTTTCTCCCCACCCCAGCACTGCTGAATTAGAAGCCATGGGTATTCCTCAGTGATTCCAAAGGCCACTTGCTGGAGGGCAGCACATGAGCTGGGCCTTGTGAAAATCAGCACCCATTGCTTCCTTCCAGGTACTCAGGGCTCTGATGCACGGAGAGGGGCCAGTCTCATTCTCCAGCCTGCCCTAGGGTACAAGCTGCCTTAAGCACTCATGCGACACCTTCTGTTGCAGCTTCTATTTTGTATGTCCTGGTGGTCATAGTCAGCTAGAGGCCCAGGCTATCCACATGGTTGGTTTCTCGAGCTGTGCACCTGTATGCCCTGTCCCTGTCTTCACTGACCTGGTCCTTTTCCTTGGCCTCCACTTCCTAGTTATGAACACAGGGGTGATCAGCCATAGGAAGGCATGACCAAGCCTGCCATGATCACGCTCCATTTGGCCTCACAGATGCCAATGTTTATAAATCAAGTGTCTGGTCATAAGATAACAGCATAGGATGTGGGGTGCATCTTTGAGGGGATCTATATTCTGCATCTGCTATAGCCTCTGCCCTCCCAAGGTGATGCTGCCACCTACCCCTGTCCCTGCACTAGCTCACAGCTCCTGCTTTTTAGTCAATGGCTCCATGGACTCTAACCAGTCCTGTTTCTTTCTGTAGACAGAAATCTGAGGCCAGGAAAGATGAAGGTTGACTCAAGGACACACAGTGAGTTAGCGGCAAAGCTGGGACTAGAAATGAAGCTCCTGATCCAAGAGTGGGACTTTGTTCTGTGTACCTGGGTTTCTACAAGCTGCCCAGGAGCTGCGTCCCTCTCCGAGATCATTTCATCAGTCTGGCTACAGGAAGGCTCGCTCAGGTCACTGGAGATGAGCTCCAGGGTGCAGTGACTCATGAGCAGGGTCAAACTTTTGTGTTCAATTAGCAAAATGGACAGGTACGCAAAAAAGAGTTCGGAACACTACATCGTGGGATCGGAAAGGGATGACCTTGGTCAGGAAATGTTCTAGGCCATGATTTTTATCATTCGCCACATACATCTCAGGATCTTGACTGTGGAGCAGTGCAGCCTCGAGAATCTGTGTCACAATGCAGGAGGCCGTTTCCTCAGTCTGAAGGCCAGGTTCTTTTGGTTCCAGACTCTGTGACCTTGAACCAGTTATTTACTTTCTCTGGCTCCCATTTTCCTTTATTTGTAAGCCAAGAGTCATCTCTTCTGTCTTTTAAAAGATAACTGTGAAGATTTAATGAAGTAAAATCAGAAAGGCACTCAGCATAGGTCCTGGTCAACAAATGGTGGCTGTCATTTTGTTTGTGGCTGTGACTGTCGATTAGGATGATTGAATGTTTACCTCTTGGATAAAAGAAGAAAAGCAGACCTGTGTTGCAAGCTGAAGCTAGGCCCACGGAAACAGAGATAAAATGTACAGGTCTTGTCATCTGGGAAGAGGCTGGGGAACAGAAGAGAAATCGGGCTCTGAGCAAAGATTAAGAACTCAGCAGTCCTGCTGAGGGCCACCTGGGAGCTTGGAAGCCACAAGTTCCATCATTTACTGACATCTGGGTCAAGAACGGAAGCCATTTGAAGTTTGAGTCTCAAGATCTTCTTCAGGGTTGCCTGTCCACTTGTCCACTCATCCCTTCAACCAGTTTCTCTTTCAGCAAACGTTTACTAGGAATGTTCAATGTGCCAGCCTCATGCTACCCATGGTGATGAGCCCCAGGGTGCAATTAAGATAAGGATCATGCGTCCGAGGAATATTTGCTACAGTGGGGCTCAGACTTGGATACCCACACTTTCAGGGGTATAGGGAGGATGGCAGGAGGGGTGCCAAGGGAGTGTCTGAGGGAAAAAGACAAGACTTGGAGCTTGAAAACCAGGCTTCAGCATTTGCTAAGAGGTGTGTGTGGTGCAGGCGGAGGATCAGGAAGGGCACATCCTGAAGGCTGCAAACTCCTGCGCCCTCCACTCTGTCACCTTTCATTCTAGCACATCAACACCATAAGCCTTCTGTCATGCAGAAGTAGAAATTCTGCCCTCTGAGGATTGCCTGTGGTCAGCTGAGAGAGGGAATTTCTCAGCACTCCAGCAGAGAAGGGACAGTGACATGCACAGAAGGGGAGGTCGCATGATTCCTGATAGGAAATCCTGGGGTCCTCTGACTAGCAGTGGCTGCTCTTAGAAAGAGTCTGGTAAAACACCAAGAGCCTGCCATTCTGTCATGGTTTACTTTCTCTACATAGCAGGTCGGTGTTCTGTGACCAATTTATTCCTAAGGGTGCTTGAATTGGTGGGGGAAGTGATCAGAGGAGACCTGCCAAGGGGGTGAGCGCCGCTGGAATTTGTGGAGTTGCATGGGTGTGATGGGCAGGTAGGTGGGCAGTAGAGATGGATGAGCTGGTGGTCCTAGGCAGCGGAGCAGCAGGCATGAAGGCCAGGGACCCTTCAGAGCACTCAGGACACGCCCTGCAAGGCAGTGGGACCCAGGCAGCACTTTGGGAAGAGATAAACTAAGGAGGAACCGGGTCAGATCACAGTGGGGGAGGAGAGTGCATATAATTTTGGCTAATGAACTTAGACTTTACTGGCAAGCACTTTGGAAGGGCCAGTGTATACTCTGGCATCATGAATCAAGTAGCTCCCAGTAGCTGACCTGGTTTGCTTGGGCTCTGGAGCACCCAGCATCCTTCTAAGATGAAGCAAGGCAGAGCAGGCTGCACAGACAGGGAAGCATTTTGGAGCAGCACACAGAGGGGCCACAGTCCAGCTTGGGTGCTGAGGATGTATATTTTTCACTATGAGCCTGAGGGGCTTTCATGTGGAGCCGCCTGGTGTGAGGCTGTGAGTCGGTCAACTCTAAAGCACCACTTGATCCCTTCCTTTGCACTCCCCCCACCTTATCCCCTTGGCAGTTGGTTAAAGTATTCATTCATCCATCCATCCTCTTGCTCATTCATTCATACATTCAACACAGGCTTACTGAACACCCACTCAGAGTCAGGCACTGGTATTATGGCAGTGAAGAGGTAGATACTGCCAGCAATGATAGAGCTTTCATTTTGTGGGGAAGAAAGGCAATAAACAAACATAAAAAAATGCATCAGGAACTGCAAAGACTTTTGAAGCAAAATAAAGCAGGTAAGGGAATCAAACTTGGTAGACGTGGGGATATTTGCAGATAGAGGAATGTGGCCAGTGTGGGTTCTCTGAAAGTTTGGGATAGATGCCCTAGCAAAAAGAAAAATGAACCATTCAGTTAGATATCCAGGGCAACAGTGGTGCAGAGTTCTGTGGGGGGAGTGAGTCCAGGGAAGGCCAGGGTGATGGGATTCAGAGGAAGGGGTTAGAGAGTTTAGGTATAAGTTTAGAGTTCCAGAGCTCCATGGGGTGGCACTGATGCCCTGGGCCTTCTGACTTTTCTTTTCCTTTCCTTTCCTTTCCTTTCCTTTCCTTTCCTTTCCTTTCCTTTCCTTTCCTTTCCTTTCTTTCTTCCTTCCTCCCTTCCTCCCTTCCTTCCTTCCTTCCTTCCTTCCTTCCTTCCTTCCTTCCTTCCTTCCTTCCGGCATATGGTGTTCCTTTGTTCTCTTTTCCAGGTTTGGGGACTCATCCATAGATAATCCTATGGAAAGTGTTCTTTCGGACTTGTCTTTGTTCTCTCTGTTTTCTATCACTGCCAAAGTGTACTTTCTTCCTTCTTTCAAGAGTGAAGTGGTCTGAGGAGTGAGTTCACACTAAGGTGCTTATGTAACAAGTAAAAGCTCAGACATCATGACTGGGGAGCCCCTCATGTTTGGAAGGTGATTGGACTGCAGGGGTGCTCTGGCTGACTTGCTGTTGGAAGATGTGGTCCCTAGGGTGGGGGTGGGGCATGACTTGGAAAGTGCAGCTGTCTCTCTGGCTCTTCCCTTCTCTCTTTCTGCTTCTTGTCCACCATGACCTGAGCAACTTTTTCTCTTATATGTTCCTCTGCTATACTGTTTCTTCACAGACCAAAAAATGAGCCAAAATAAGTTCCTCCTTGGGCTGGGGATTTAGCTCAGTGGTGTAAGCGCCTGCCTTGCAAGTATGCAGTTGTGAGTTCAATCCCTGCTACCAAAAAAACAAAAATAAAAATAAACAAACAAAAAATAGTCTCTCCTTTAAATTGTGAGTGTTGAGTATTGGATGTAATAGCAGAGATTGAAGGGGAAATGCTCCATCTATGTTTTGTAGATTTTTAAGTCCAGTGACTGCTTATTTTTCTGTTTTAAATCACTAAAGGAATTGGACTTGTCTATTTAAATCATATTTTTCCCTCCAACTTTAAAAGTTTGGTAAAATACATACACACATGCACATCGTGTACATTTTCCATTCCTAGCCACTTTAGGCAGAGCCCTCAGTGACATCAAGTGCATTCATGTTGCTGTGCCATCTTTACCGCCATCTGCCTCCAGAACTTCCTTCCTCCCGCAGTACTGAAAACCCCAAACTCCTTGAACAACCATTCCTCATCTCCCCTTCCCCGCAATCCTGGCAACCACAGTTCTACTTCAGCTCTACTGAAGACTTTCGGTCTTCATTACTCTGAGTACGCTGTGTAGGTAAGATTCTACTGTGCACTCTTTGGCTTCAGTGATTGGCTGGCTACACTTACCATAATGTCCACAGGTTCACCTGTGCTGTAGTGTGTGTCAGGACTGCCTCCATTGTAAGGCTGCATAATGTTCCATTGAATGCAACCATCGTATTTTGCTTATCTCTTCATCAATAGACAGTGGGTTTGTTTTCTTGTTTTGGCTATTGTGAATAAGGCTGATATGAATATCACACCGGTGTACAAATATCTCCTTGAGAACTTATTTTCAATTATTTTGATCATAAAGTCTAGAAACAACACTACATTATATGGTAATTCTATTTTTAATGTTTTGAGGGATCACTATAACATTTTCCAAGATGTCTGCAACATTTTGCAGTCGTATAAACAGCGTACGGTACTCGCCATTTTCCCCACATCCTCACCAACACTTGTAATTTTTTTATTTTTTATATAAAATATGTATATTTATATAAAATATATAAAGAATTTATTTTTTATATAAAATAAATAGCTATCTTCTGGATATAAGGCATAGTCCCCCTTGCTTCACATATACTTATCAAGTCATTCTTGCCACTAAAGCAGTTCTGGAAATCTTCTTTCTCAAGTGTCTTTGTGAGGTTGGATTAAAAAGAAAACCCATAGTGAATGCTGCTACCATGTGTCATACACTGGAAAGGTGTATTCATAAGAACATTATGATATATCCTCATCTATCTTATTTACTGGATTTGGCACCATGAGACTTCTGGCTCTTCCCTAAAGTGAAAATTATCACGAAAAGTGCACCCTTGAATTGATACAGAGTATTGGGACACCTTTAACAATGCCACTAAATACATTCACAAAAGGACTTCCAGAACTGCTTCAGAAAGTAGCAAGAATGATGGAACACGTGCCTTCAAAGTGAGGAAGTGTATTCTGAGGGAGATTAGTGGCAATGTGTCTCTTACTATAATATATTTTTAAATATTTAAACATTCATATTTTTTATTACATCTAGTATTCTGGCCTTCCCAAAGTTAAAATTAACATGATTTATCTTTCTAATCCTTTTACTTTTAACATAGTTTTTACATTGAAAGTAAGTTTCAAACAGAAGGAGGTGTTAGTGAACTTTTCATGGTTGTGACAGAATAACTGAGATGGGTCAGCTTTTAAAAAGGGGAGGTTGTTTTTGTAGCTTTCAGGTCTGTGTTGCAGCAGCACATTATAGCAGAAACATGTGACAGAGCACAGCTACTTAGCTCAGGTCATGGCAGCCAGAAACAGAGAGAAAAAAAAGGAAAGGCTCAGGGTCCTGGGTGCCCTTCAGGGTTAGACCCCAGGGACCTGAGTCTGCAGCTTGGCCCCACCTGCTGAGATAGCCACCAGCCAGAGACCGAGCCTTCAACAGATGAGCTTTGGAGGACATTCCAGGTCCAGACTATAACAAGGGGCATGTGGTTATTTTTTAACATCTAATATGACAACCTTTACCTTTTAATTGAAGCATTTCAGCCATTTAGATTATTGATGCTGTTAACTTAAAACTACTATCATTTTGTTCTATATCACTATTCTTTATTACCTCTTATATAAAATGTAATATATATTATGCTTTTAATATATACTTTTAACACATGACCATTTTAGAGTTCCTGCTATCTGTACTGAACTTATAATCTACCTTCAAATAAAATTACGATGCTACATATATCCTTGGTTTTTAGTCTTATTATAGGTACTGTTTCTTTGACAGCCTGGCAGTTTTTGACTCGATGCTAGACATTGCGAATCTTGCTTTGTTGGGTGCTGGATATTTTCCACATACTTTGGATTTCTACGATTTGACTGGGATGCAGTTAAATGATTTGTACACTTTAATTTTTTCTGGGTATTTCTTTTAAGCTGCTTTAATCCAGGGCTAATTTTCCACTATCTAGGGGAGAATTAACAACAACAACAAAATACTTCTGTTTATTCATCAATTATGAGGTTTTTTCATTCATAAGTTTTTCATTTGGGACAACAGGACAATTGCTGGCACTGTGAGCACTGCTAAGTACTCTACTCTTTCAGGATTCTTTTTCCTGGCCTCAGGTAATTATTCACATACATGATTTGATTAGTTTCAACTGACTTGAGAGTCACTCTACAGAACTCAAAAGGCCTCTCTCTGAACAGTATTCTGCTCCCCAGTCCTGTGCAAAGTCTAGCTGTCATGTTGTCCCCAAACTCCCACTTCTGAGACTTCCACTGAAAGAGATTGCTGGGCTCTGCCTGGTTCCCCACTCCTTGTTTTACCACACATTTCCTCCAGACATAAGCAGGGTCAGTCACAGGAGGCACACTTCATCTGTTGCCTTTCAGAGATCACAGCTTTTTTTTGCCCAGTGTGCAAGGTCTTGAGTACTGCTGTTCTTATATTTTGTATGGCTTTTTAACAACTGTTGGAACTGCACTGGAATACTTTAAAACAATCAGAATCCTGGAGTCTGTGTTGGTTATACTGGAATCACTCTGGATATTACTCAGTGGCTGATGTTATTTCTTTTAGCTGGAATGGCACTATTTTTCAGTGAATATTTTGCATCCAAATCTGTGATTGAAGGAGTCAGTCAGTTCTGCTAAGAATCATGGTAGAAATATATTTATTTGAAGTAAGTGAATTTTGCTAGAATTAGGTGCAAAGTGTCTGGAGAAATCCACAAACACCTCATGAGAATCGGGACTAATCTGGTGTGGCTATAATCTTGGCCAGCAATTGTGATTTTCAATCTGTTTTATAGCTTGACTTTGTAACTGTTTTTTTCCTCTTCGGGCATCAGTTTAATGGCCGGTTTGGTGGAGACAGAGGGCTGTGAGAGATCAGCTCCTGGTCCTCACCACTGTGCCACAGGAGCTGGATCAGTTGGTCTGCGGCTCTGAGCTGCGGTTTCAGCAAGGCCTTCCACCACTCGGGTGTGGAGAGGCTGTTGGGAAAACATCTAACAAACACCCTTGAGTCTGCACTTGAAGCCACTTGTAGTCTACATGGCTGGAATCAGGAGTCTTAGTAAATGCAGTCTGTGTTTGCAAGATAATTCCTTCTAGAAATCCTGAGATAAGATGCTTCTTCATGAGGACGTTTGGAGTACTACTGAACCCTCTAAAGGGTGTTGAGTATTACTGGGATTGTGATAATTATTCTCCTCAGTTTTGTCTTTCTCCCTGCTACTTTTCTACCTTCTCACCGAAAGTTGTCTGATTGCATGATGGGAAGGCGCCTCCTTCACTCTTCTTTCATAATATATTTATGAAGGGCAGTGACAACCCAGGAAAAGTGTAAGGATACTATAATCAACACAACTTTATTGAGTACCTGGCTTTGCGCCATATATTGAAGGGAAACAAAGGCATTTAAGATCTCGTTACAAGTCTGAAGGAATTCACTCTTGCTGTAGGAATGACCCTTGCAATTGTGAGATAATTTGCCTGCGACCATTTGCCCATAAAACCAAACACGATAACCGACAGCTTTTTACCTGCAGGTGCTACAGGGGTCAGCAGAAGAGCAGGAGAGACGGGGGTAAAAGGTGCTGGGAACATGACTGATTGCCAGCGATGGCCTTTCTGAGAGAAATCAGTTCCTTCGTACCCAGAGAGTTCAGAGGAAGAGAACAAAGCTACGGCATAGGGAGCAGACGGTGTGGAGAGGGCAGAGCCAGGGTCAACCAATCTTCAGAACAGAGCTGTAAGGGTAGCCAGAGCCTCTATTGTCTGGTGCCCGTGAAGAGCCCAAAGGGCATCACTGTATAGAGTCAGATGGGGACAGTGAACCCCTCATGCTCCTATAACACACTTTAGAGTTAGTGCTCAGTATTCCAGCCCTCCCCCATCCTTCACAGTGGCCCTGTGCTAGAAGCAGGACACACAATTATTGCCATTTGATGGAAATGGAATCTGAGGCTCAGAGGGCATCAGTGGTTTTGCATGGTGATATGAAGAGAGAAGAGACCCATAAGCAAGCCCACAGGTGCTCTGCACGTATGACTGGGAGGGGAGAGCAAGAGAAACCTTTCTGCTGATGTCCCCAGGCCAGAGGTATAAGGAGCTCAACCTGGATCCCATGGGGTGAGGTGACCCTAATCTGGAGTAAACCATAGCCCCACCTTGGCAGGGTAAGGGTATTAGCAGAAACTGTCTTTCTGTACATTTGCCCATAAAGGGGAACAGAGTAGGAGCCAAGCTCTCCGTAACTCCTCCCAGTCAAAGGGAGAAAGAGGATCCTGCCCTCATGGTGGGGGGAGGGAGGAAAAGGAGGGGGTGCATGGGAAGTCTGCTTTTTAAGCCCATTAAAGAGGAAGAGCCAGGAGCCAAGCATCCAATTAACCTGACATCTCTTGCAGCCCAAATATCTGAGGATATAAGAAGGGAATTTAATATGTGGAGGCTTGGGAGAAAAGTGACTAATAGTGGAAAACAGCCCCAGTTTATTTAAAAAATAGGTCAGACTGAGAAAATCCAAGAGACACTTTCCCAGCAGTTCCTGGTATAGGAGACAGAGGGAGTGCTGTGTGGGAGCAGTGCCATCTTGATTTGAGACAGGCTCTGCTGTGGCACCATACGCAGCCAGAGGCAGGCACTGGGACACCATGTGCCCCATTCGCCAGGGTCTGCCTTGAGTTGAGCCACTTGGGACCCTGGTAATGACTGTGAGTCAGGGGTCAGCCAAGGTCACCAAGCCTGAAGGTGGCAGAGCCCCATCAATTCCTGCTCCTCTCTTCTGCTGTTGAGGAGCTTCAGCTGCTTCTCTGCCAGGGTCTGTGGCCGGTGCAGATCTGGCCTGGCTGGCCGCTGAGTGAGTGCTATTGTAGCTCATGTGTCAGAGGGGAGTGGCAGGAACAGGTGGCCTTAGGACCAGTGTCCATGGGTGTCAATCGCGGAGCTTGTTGCGTGCAGATTTTGGGTTCTCACCCCACTGAGTCTGATCCCAGGGTGCGGGATGGGTCTGAGTCCAACCCCACGATGGTCGACACAGATTGGAATATTGAAATTTTGCTCCAAATCAGCAGCCAGATGGTTTCTTTCAGAACATTAGTCTCTAGACATGTTGATAGATCTCCTAGGAAGGAAGAATGCCACAGCCATCCATTCAGCAGCTCAGACACCCCCATTCCTTTTTGGAGAGTCACAAGTTGTTTCAGCAAATTAAAGGCTTAAGAGCATTACAGAGAAGGATCTCCAGCTTACCTGCTCAGACATAGCTGGCTGTGGGATGCCTTCTCTTAGAATGCCCAGTCTGTGGGTGCAGGATGGGAAATGTCAGCCAAGACCATGGGCTCTTGCACTAGACCCCCCAGGAGGCTTGATGAGCACAGATTGCCAGGTTCTGCCTGCCTTGGGGGGCTGTGGCCAGCAGCCCAGTCCAGAAAGCACACTTTGAGAAACCTTCCCTTTGAGGCCTCTATGAGCCTTGGCTCTGTCCTCCCTGGCAGCATCTTCATGAAACATACAGAGGAGACAGGGACAGCGTGGTGTGAGTGTGCCAAGTGGCCTCTGGGAAGCACAGCATTGAGGGGCTTTGGCTCAAAGGTCACAAGACAGTATGTGTGAATCGACTCTGCCAGTGAGGCTGAATGGGTGACAGCAGCAGGCGGTGGCAGCTGCAGTGGCTGCCTGGCCTCTCTACTTGGGGACAGGGGCTGGAGTCTAGAGAGCTCATGTGCCTGTGAAGCCTGTCCTAAAGGGGCCATGAGAACAATAGTGGGTGACTGCACAAAGGCAGATCAGGGTGGTCTGGAGGCCTAGTGCAAGAAGACAACAGTGACTTGCAGGACCTGTAGCATCTGGACACCCCCAACACCCTGCCCAAGATGCGTGATGTTCTGGACCCCAGAATAAGAAGCCATGAACTACGGCTGCATCCTTCTAAGGGGATGCACTTCAAGATTGCTTTGGGGGGACAGTCCTTAGCCAAGATGATAGGAGACATGGGTGCTGAAGAGGAGGATGGGACTTTGTGCCTGAAGGTAGACATGCAAGCCCCGTATTAGAGGGTTGGTCATAGCCAGAGGAGAGCCCTGCTGCCCAGAAGAGCCCTGTCTGACATTTTCCTGCTGGAGTGTTCTCCCTCTGTGAAGCTCTGGTTCTCTCTGAAGGCAGGCGGATGCTGCTAGAGGAACTAACTCTGTGTGATCATCAGTGCAGGGCCATAGCTCAGGTCTCAGCCTCAGGAGTCAGCATGGGGATGACCGATGGGAGGGTGTGGGCAGTGCCTGCAGGATGCTGTAGAGGGGCTGGGTGTGAGGATGGGGAAGTGGGGAGGCAGAGGCATCTGGGGAAAAGATGGGCAGGGGCAGGGTAGAGACATCCCCTTCACGTATGGGCCGCTGAAACCCTCTGTCTTCCCGTGTGGGCTCTCCAAGCCAGGCAGCTGCTGCTGCGGGTGGACGACTCAGGTTAGGAAAATCTCTCTTGACATTTGGAGAACAGAGCAGGATTTGGCTCCTCTAGTGGAGCCTCTTGTTCTCAGGAAAAATGTTTTAAAGCTTGGGCTGGTGCCAGTAGGAGCCATTTATAGTCAAAAGGCTTGAGTTCGAGCCAGCTTCCTAGTGTAGAAAGCCAGCTCCCCTCTACCCTGTGCAGCCCCTGATCTGTGCCCACCCCCCTGTTGTTCTTCCCTGAAGCCTCTTCCTCCCCTCTCTTATGACACTTTTCCTGCTTCCTCAGAGGTTTGCAGTTCTAGATCCAGCTCTGGCTTGTTTGTGTGACCCTTTCCTTATGTGGCCTCAGTTTCCCCATCTGCAGCCTGTAGCACTCATCTGCTCCCTTTTGTAGTCAGGCACCGTGGATGTGCCTGGCTGAGACTATGTGGCCAGCCTGGACACGGGGCTGGTGTTTCAAGTGAGAAATCCACTGCGGCGATTTCTTCTGGTTAGTCATAACCATGGCTCTCCCCCTGCCCCATGACTGGGCTTCTTGGAAGCCTAGGCCAGCTTTACCACCATTTCTGAGCACAGAGCCTGGTTCCTGGCAGAAGCTTGGTTAAGCTTGGACTGAACTGAGCTCTCTGTAGCATGGATGTTAAGCGCATGGGCTTTGTCGCCAAACAGATATTGGTTTACATCCTGGCTCTGTTACTTGCTAGCTCCAGGCTCTGACAAATGACTAAAGTGTTTTGAAGCTTTAGTTTTCTGAGCTGGAAATTTCAGCACCTCCTCAAGCTACCATAAAGATCTCACAAAAAGGTGTTTACAAATGATGTAGCACAGTGGGGCTGCAGTCAGAGTTAGGTCTCCTGGGTCTCTTCATTGTCACCATCAACTCCTGTCCTTTTCAGGAGAAGGTGGGAAAGGTCCAAAGTGCCCGTCTTAAATCCCTACCCTTCCTGGTGAAACCCTGTCTGTCTTTTGAGGGCCAGCATAAGTGTCCCCTCCTCAAGGAGCCACCTTCCTCCTGGTTTCTGTGCCCTTATCCGATCTCAGTGTTCAGTGGGGCCAAGGTCTGTGCACCCAGCGGGATGTGGAGACGAGAAGGAAAATGTGCTGAAGGGGTCTGGGAATGGCCAGCCTGGACACTGGGCTGGTGTTTCAAGAGTCCTGGCAGCATTGAGAGTAGAAACAAAGTCATGGGCCCTGACAATGGCAGTGACTCTCAGAAGGTCAGGACCACAGACTGCAAGAAGAGATCTGAGCCTGGGCCCTCGGGAGGAGGTGAGGAGAGCAAGATGGAGCCCTTCCCATGTTCAGGGCCCCCGGCACCTGGGCAGGACAAGAGTGGAGGCGATAGACAGCAGGGCAGGCATGGCCAGACTGCAGGGTGGCAGGGGCTCAGTTTCACACTGTAGGGTGGGAAGCAGGGATGAAATGTCCAGGAAGGGACATTGGAATCATGACAGCTGCAGCTGTGGGGAAATGGAGAGGCTGAGAATGGCGTCATTTGGGCCACTTGCCTTCCCAGCATAGCTCCTAAGCCTTTTCCTGTTCACCAGCCTCTCAGCACCCCTCTCAGGGCTGTGTTGGTGGCTGAACCATTTTCATACCTATGTGCCTCGTTTCCTATCATCCTATGTACTGGGCTCCTGCACGGCTCTTGCTTCTTATAGCAAACTTGCACAGCGCCTCTCTGTGGCAGGTGTGTCCAGCAGGCATCATGCTATGTAGCCTAATACCCTGGGCTTTGGGGATAGTGCCCTTCTCATGCACCTCGAGCCTCCTGATAGAGGGCATATTTGTCAGCCCAGAGGACACTGAGCTGGATTGGCAGGAATTGGCTTTGGGGGCCAGGAATTTGCCCCACATGGCTCTGTCCCATGGCTGTGACTATTGAAGTCAATTCCTCTCCCTCCAAATCAACCCATCACTTCGCCTTATGAGATGTTTGGCATATGGTAGATGTTTTATAAATGAACTGTGGGGGAAAGAGACTCAGAGAGCCCCATGGAAAAGGAACCATGGGATCTGAGTTGAATGACAGTAAAGGGGGTGGTAGAGGCCTAGTGACCTTGACCGTGTACAATTCCTAGACCAGTCAGGACTTTTTCCTCTCCTTTATACACTTATATAGAGGAAATTAAAAAGGACTAAGATGTGACATGTATGTGTACCAACTTCCCATGATGAATGCACTTACTGTGAAATGCAAACATGTGCTAGGAAAGTAAAATAAAATAGTTCAGTGGAGTCACTACTGGAGTCAGTAGTGTGCACCAAGCTTCGTGGACTTTATGGATGACCACACCCTGTCCATCAGGAGCTTATATTTTAGATTATATTTTAGAAACTATAAACAAGCACAAGAAAGAGAAGAGTTAACTATTCATGACCCTGTGACAATCACTGCCCATTCCGGGGCCTTCCTGGATCTCCTTTCTTGCAGTCTTCAGGGAGTGGTTGAGAAATCGCAGTGGCCCTTATTCCTGGACATTCATCTACATGGGGTGTTGCTTTTCACTTCATGAACACTTGCTGAACGCCTGTTTCAGCAAGGCCTGAATCGGCTGTAATTTTTAAAGCATAGTCACCCTGTGTAGTTTTTCCTGCTTGTCCTCTTTAACCAACACTTTATTGCCCTTGTATGTCTGTGATATTAAATACTCTTTACATACTACTTTTAATGGCTGGGTAGCTGTCTGCAGTGTGGATGTACCCTGGTCAGTTGGATCAGTGTCATTTTCTGGAGCATCTCAGTTGACTCCTGTTTCTCATTATGAACAACACTATCATGGAATTCTTTAGCTACACATTAATGTCAGTCTATAATTCTGTCCTCATGATAAATTAAACATTGCAATCATGGATTAAATAATTTGTGCTTTTTAGCACTTTTATGGCTAGCAGGGGTAAGCATTTTTGTTGCATGTTAATTGCCGTTAGTATTTATTCTTCTGTGAGTAGACTAGGTTTCCTGGCCCACGTTGAATTGGGGGTGCTCACCTCTTTCTCTTTGGTTTGTGAGGGCTCTCTTCACACTTGTTGTGTGTGTCAGGAGATACTTCTCCATTTGTCATTTGCCTTTCCATCTTGTTTATGATATTTATTGACTAGAGCTGCTTTAATATCTGCTTCCTAGACATCTTTTCTTATATCACTCAATGACATTTCAAACCCCACGTAGCCACACTGAAATACATTATTTCCCCCACCCCAACTTGCTCTTCCCGCTGACTTGCTTATTTCTGTTAATGTCACCACTATTTTCCTACTCACCCAGGCTTGAAATGTGGAAGTCATCTTTGATTCCAACTTTTCTCTCTTCCCCCACATTCTGTCAGCTGCCAACTCCTATAGACTATTTCTGCATTTCTCTGTCAAGCAGCCCCTCCAACATCCCAGTAGTTTACATTCTCATTATTTTTTGCCTGGACTTTGAGAATAGCCTCCTAAATTCATTCCTGGCCTTCCTGGCCTTCCGGTGCCTCTACGGCTTTCCCTCTTTGCCCCCTCCTGCATGCTGCGGTGGCATTCATCTCCAGAAAGCAGAGCTCAAGCACAGAACTCCCTGGTAACAAAGGGCAACAGCTCCCTATTGTCTTGGTATTTAATTATCACCTCTTAGCCTGACCATAATTTCCTTTCAACCGAATCCCCAGGCATCTCAGCAGCCAAGCTGCTCCCAAACAAGCTCACTCTTTCCCACCCCTTCCCTTTTTTGCTGGAATCACCTATTTCTCTTCGAATTCCCTCCCATCATCTCCCCCTTCTAAAAGCCATTCTAAAATCTCCCCCACCTCACCCTGCTGCCGGCTATCATAGGACTTCCTGATCCTCTGAGCTGAAATGAAATCTCTCTCTTTTGCATTCTCCAACAAGTTCTTGAACTTCTTTTGTAGAATACACTTTATTCCACCTGCTAGTAGGGCCTTCAAGGGTGTCGGGGCCTAGCAAGCAGCCCTCAGAGAGCACAGCTCCCACGTGTCTCTGTTTCTTCTGCATGGTGCCCTACTTTGGCAGGTGCTCTGCAGGTGTTTGTGGAATTAACAGCAGTGTCTCAGGTAGCTGAATTCCCTAGGTCAGAAGTCACTGCTATTTATCACCTCCTTGCAGCCTTCTGGAAGATGGTGTGTCTATCAGCCCACAAGGGGAATAAGACTTGCTCTGCAGGACGCTGATCTAGGCCAGCAGTGGTGGCCAGCAGGGACCAGCCCACAGTCACCTCTTTGTCCCATGACCTGTGGGTTTTGAAGTCAATGTCATGATTCAAATCTATTAATCTTTTAGCCTCATGCCATGGGTGGCACATGGTAGGCACTTTGTAAATTGGCTATTGGGGAGAGGAACCCCAGGAGCCGTACGAAAAGGGAAGTAGGAATCAGAGTTGAATGACAGCTTAGGGGTGCTGAAGCCCTGTGACCTTGACTGCACAGTGCTTGGACCAGCTCTCCGAGGTTTTCTTTCCTAATGTATTTAAGTGGAGTCAATATTGGGGTCAGCTGCACATGCAGAGCCTTCTTCAGTGCTAGAGGTGACTCTGCAGCCTGCACGGGAGTGTGCAATTGACATAGTCTATTTTTAGCCTCTCAGAGACCGTGACCAGCATCTGCGGAGCCGAGGTGGGCACACCTGCTGCATTCTAATGAGGCAGCGCCACTTGCCTCTCTGCCAGCCGACCCAGGCACTTGCTGACCTGGAGTCTGATGTTGCTAAAGTGGGAAGTCTGCTCATTTCCCAGAGGCAGTAATGTACATACACCGGGAAAACAGGACCATTACAACCCCAACCTGCCTCCCTCCAGCCTTGAACACTGGGCAGCCTTGGGACATGCCCATGTCAGGAAGGAAGGGATGGAGTCATTGGATTTCTTGATCTGCTTTGTCCTAGGTGTCCTGCTTCCTTTGATAGTAAATCTGACCTGACCCAGCTCATGGATGAGAAAATTGAGACACAGAATAGGGACATGAATTATATGATTGGAACAATAGTAATAATAATAGTAAGTTCAATTAGGTGCTTCCTATGTTCCAGGTGGTGTTCTAAAAGTTTTACATTTATAAGCTCATATAAATGTCCTAACAATTCTTTCAGGCAGCTTTTATTATGTTCTATAATTTACAGGGGAAGAAAATAAAGCAAGATGGTGACAAATGACTTCCCAAAGTCACACAGCCAGTGAACAGAACAGTAGAGCTGTGTCTCAGAGTCAGGCAACATGGTCCTAGAGTTTGAACTGTCAATCACCGTTATCTACTCTCAAGATCTATTTTTAACTTCTGGAGATCCAGGATAGGACCCTGGAGCCCTGACTCTCAGCCGGAGGAGACCAGCTATTGGACATTTCTGTCTCTGTCACTTTCTTTTTGTCTCTCTCTCCCTCTGCCTCTCTCTCTTTCTCTTTCTGTCTCTCTCTGTCTCTGTCTGTCTGTCTCTCTCTGTCACTGGAAACTAACTCAGGACCTCATGCATGCTAGGCAAGCATCCTACCTCTGAGCTGTACCCATGGCCTGCTTTGAAGTCTTGCATATCTTGGATGCTGGGGAGAGGATGTGTTCTGCAGATGAGTTTAAACTTTCCCCTGAGCTCCAGGAGGAATCTCTTTCTCCCTCCTCTTGTAGCCTGGAGGATGTGGGGGCCAATAGAATGATGGACAGCAGCAATAGAGAGCTGGGATAGAGAGCGTTAACAGTACCGAGTGGGCTCTACCTCTTGCTGTCCCTATCTCTTGACAGACGGGGTATAGCCTCCAGGGCATGAACCCCTGAGGGAGGGACAACCCATACCCAGACCACAGCAACCTCAAGGCCCAGGAGGCCGTTCTGGAGTCTACATCTTTAACCTCCTGCTGTGCTGTACATCTTTGTTTTTGTCAAGTGCTTCCCATTTGATTCTGTGGGAAAATGTTTTTCCCATGTAATAGCTGTGGAAACTGAGGCCTAGATTACTCAGGTCACCCAGCGCATAAGAGCTACACCTGGGCTCAGTCCAGGTCTGTTTGGCTCATCAGTAGCACATCACCTCGCTGCCATTAACAGCCATAAATCTGAGTGTCAGGACGCAGAGTGCAGTCACTAATCCTTCAGCAGGGCTGCTTGCTGTGGCTGTTTAGGGGTCTGGAAAGGAGACGGGGGGAAGAGGATTCCTAGAGGGTGGGGCCTCCTTGCCTCCACTAACCCCAGGCCCTTTTGCTTCCTTCAGGTGAGCAGTCCCCCCTCCCAGCCCCCTCAGCCTGTCGTCCCACCCAAGCCTGTGCAATGTGTCCATCATGTGTCCACTCAACCCAGCTGCCCAGGCCGGGGCAAGATGTCCAAGCTGCTGAACCCAGAGGAGATGACATCAAGAGATTATTACTTCGACTCCTATGCTCACTTTGGGATCCATGAGGTAAAACACTTGGGGGCCAGGCAAATGCGACATGCTGGGATTATTTAGAGGCAGCACAGTAGCTTGATGTCATGGTGCATGTCTGTGGTTCCTGCACTGTGGCAGGCCAAAGCAGGAGGATCTCAAGTTCAAGTCCAGTCTTGACAATGTGGCAAACTCCGGTCTCAAAAGAAAAGGGCTGGGGATGCAGCTCAGTGTGAAGGACCAGGGTTCAATCCCCACTACTGGAAAAAAAAAAGAGGCAACATAATGTATTCAAATGTATGGTACTCTATACCATCATAGAGTGAATTCTCCCAGTGCCTCCAGGCTTCTGGCCCCCTCCACCCTGTGTATCCTTCTGGGAGGATCAGAACCAGATCTGGAGCAGATGAGCAGGCCAAGTGTATTCTACCCCCAGATGGAAAGCACACGGCATGGGCATGTAGGTGTTATTTGTTTTACCTTATGGCCTCTGTGTCTCTTCCCAACCACAAGCCAAGGGCATCTACTGAGGATGGAATGGTGTTCATGGCACAGGGCTCAAGTGCTTGCACCCAGAGTCCTGAGACTGAAAGGATACTTTGGAGGTCATGATATCTGTCCTTTCGACCAATGAGCACCTCCAGGAGAAGAGATGCAGAAAGATCCCTTGGTAATCTGGCCCCAGGCTGACACCCGAATTCTCTGGAAGTTCTTAGGTCTAAATGCCCAGAACACTTAGCCATGGAACAGAATGCAGCCTCCTATTGGAGGCTGCTCAGCCTCAAAGAGAGCATAATGACACCCAGATACTCTTTCCTATTATTCCCTCCATTATGCTCCTAAGCCACCCCAAACGGACAACTAGCACTTACTGTTTACTAAGTGCCATGAATGGCTCTAAGCCCATTATATGTATCATTTCATTTAATCCCACCCACCTCTAAAGAAAATATTTCTATGATCCCCTCACAGAATGAAGAAAATATTGAAAAAGGAAAATATTTGCTTGCTACGTAAGAGTACTTTCAAGACAGGTCTTCAAGCTCCCCCTTCCTAGATACCTGCAGTAAGCTTTGCTTGCTTTCCAGTGTGGCACTGCCACTGAATACTGGGTGTTGTTGCAACATTGTGAATCACTGGCTCATTTATTCCTCAGGGGAACCCTACCAGGTTAGCATTATCATTTGTCCCATTTTACAGATGGTCTAAGATCTCAACGATTGGATCACTCCTCATTATTTATGATATTTCTTTGCATAAAACTTGGCTAGTGAGCTTGGAACTAGACATTTAAAATCACCCTTTGGCTCCAAGAACTTTATTCCTAACCACAATGTAATATAGCTTTGAAAATAATCTTCCTTTCTCCCTTCCTTCCTAGCCCAGACCCACAGAATCATTTGTTCCTGTCACCCCTCAGTTGCTTCTGGAATAGGGTTCAGCCTCATCTGCTCCAGGGAGGGTCAAACTTTGGTGAGCCTGCCTTGAGAGCTGCTCTCCATATCCAACCACTGGGCTAGGTCCTGCAGGGCCATGGGCTAGGAATGGGGCTCAGTTCCAAGGTCCTGGCCCGGGAGGGGACCCAATGCCATGTGAGGGACAGTGGTGGATTGCTGCACTTTCCTTCATTCTGTGCCTTCTTGGGGAGATGATGGGGTGCAAAGGGCCCTATCTATGTCTGTGTGAGGCTCTGGCAAGGAGAAGGCACTCATTCAAAAGCTCCTTCTCAAGACCTTGTTCCTAATTCAAAGGCATGTCAATGGGACAAGTTATAGCTGGCCTGTAGCTCTTGGAACCCACTTCCAGGTAGATTCCTGGGAAGAGAGACCAGGGGCTCCAAATGCCTCCCCTTGGGGTTCCTGAAATCCCCTGCTGCAAACAACGAATCATGACACTCACCTCAAGGCAGCCTCCTCCTGACACATGTACCCCATGAACCTTCCTCTGAATTCTGCAGCACCCCTGGACATGGTCTCCTGGGCTCTTTTGATCTATGAATTCCTTCAAGATTTGGAGTCCCAGCCTGGGACCCAGTTCTTGGCATGCTATCTGCTTTACAAAAGTATGTTCATATGGTGCTAATCCAGTGTCTCAGGGGACAACTGGTCAGCACAGGGACCGACACCAGAAGGGTAAGTGAACCCCAAGGATCACCAACTACCAGGTCAGGTTCCCTCAGTTTTGAAAGAAAATCAAACTTAAGCATAAGGATATATAAACATAGTACAAATGGAGCAGCAGACAAAAGGATGAGCAGGTCATTGTGTCCTTAGCAAACTAAGGACCTTCTCATTGGGAAGTGCTTCTGCACATCTAGCTTAAATCCCTTCTTCTGCTGCTTTAGACCATTCTGTAGCCTGGCTGCTAAGAACATGCATGGGTCCTTTAATACAGGGATTGCTAGATTAACTTCCTTCTCCCCTGAGATACATCTCCACTCCAATTTTGGTCTCCAAGATCATCTGGCATGAAAGACTGGGACAGATGTGGATCTGTGCACAGCGAGGGTCTTTTTATGTCCTATTATCAAACATCAGGGATCTCTGATTGGTGCCAGACAGCCGGTGGCAATGCCTTTCCTCCATGGTCTGCATACGACCTGATTTTCCTGTCCAAGAAAAGTGGCTGCTTGGCTGTCCTCTCCTTATGGGTGATGGGACAGCACTGCGAGCCAGTGATTAACAGTGCTCAGTATGTTGTGGAAACATAGGACGATGAATTGGCTGGAGCAGTCTGTGCACAAACAAGGAACGCCTGCAAGGCAACGCGGAACACTTTTCTTCCCATCTGACAGCTCTTTCCGAGATGTTCAGTACCCAGCCGCTGGAAGGCAGAGCCCAGCAAGAGGAAGTTGGAGGCAGGCCTCTCTGAGGAGAATGAAATCCTGAGCCAGAGCTGAGGTGGCAGAGGTGTGCATCCTGGAGCTTTCACCCAGGGGCATCTCCATGACCTCCCAGAGCCCCGCTCTGCTTCTTGCCTCTGGTCTTCTGCACCAGCCTTGGTGCCTTGCCTGGAGCAGAGTCCAAGCCAGTGTGGCTGTACTCCCAGAGCGTGGCCTGGGCACTGTTCCCATGGCTGGCCAGCTCCCTCCTTTTTACCATCTTGCTGCAGGTTCTATTGAAACAGAATCTCTGGGGCCTCGTTTCCTAGCAATTAGTTGATGAGTTGTCCTGAGTTCAGTGGGCAGGAAAACTGGGAGGCGAAGTTGTCTACAGCTAGGGATGGGAAATACATTCAACAGGGTGACATATTCTTGTCTGGAGCATCTTTGCTGTCTGTGGACTCCAGTAACGGCCAGAGTGTGGTACTGGATGGAAGGGAGCTTTTCATTTTCATGGGATAGATAGGGCTGGCCTTGTAAGTCACCACTCTTGTCCATCTAGCATTTACAGGGGCCAAAGAAGTGACAGAAGTCAATGATAGAGCAGGGCCTGTGGGGCACACCTCATTAGCAATAAGAGTATTTTTAGGGGTACTCAGCCAGGCTGGGAGAGGCAGCTAGGACCTTTACCTGCGGCTGTGATGGGAGGGAGAATTCTGACGCTTTCATCTTTATTTTTCTCCATTTCCTTCTCACTTCAAAGTACTTCCTTGCATAGATGAAGGAAAGAACTGTGGTTATCAGAAAGATCCAGAGCTAATACTTTTGGGAAACATACTATATTTTTAAAAAGTCATTATAACAACCGTATGAAGTAGATGCTGTTATGACTCCATTGTCCTGGTGAGGAAATTGAGGGACAGCAGGTAAATGAGGTAACTTGAAGCTCAGAAGGAGTGGACATATGGTTTGAATGCAAGAATCCTAGCTACACACTGAATAATCTGTCTTCCTGTTAACCAAGCATCTTTTATGCGCTGTGCTCTATGCCAGATCTAGGGATCCCATCTTGCAGTCTGTGCTGTCAAAGATCTCCTGGGGAAGAGAGACTTGAGCTTCCTCAAGTATTTAAAACTTGAAGTGAACATGATCAGATTAAACTTCACTTTGTTTGACTTCTAGTAACACAAAAATACCAACCCTGGGACAGAAGAGGAAGTAATAGCTGGGCTTCAGAGGGTTTCTGCTTCCTTTCTACCTATCATATCTTACTAAAGCCTCCTTTGTGATCCATCCTAACTGGAAGCCTAAGAGAAAGTGAATTCTGAGAGTCGCCATTCAGCTTGGCCTAGGAAACACTGTGGGAGACTGCCACATCGCTGTGTACGGAGCTCCAAAACACGAATAAAGCAAGGCCCACACAGCTAAAAGGGGCAGAAGACAAATTCTCAATCACAGTCAAGCATTTTTAGCACTGTTCTCATGGTAATTGATAACAGATACATGGCAAAATCCATACAAGTATAAAGCATTTAAACAGAGTAAAAGCTTTTTGACCTAGTCATCCTAAATGGTACCCTTGAACTACAGAGGACACATGCTTTGCAAGTACACATGGAAGCATTCCCTAGGAGGAGCAAATCTCAATCAATTACAAAAATTGAAATCATGAGGAATAGTCTTTGTTTTGGTCATAATGAATGAAATTGGAAGCCAAAAGCAGTGTTATCAAGAAAAGCTCACTCAGCAGCATAAGCACCTGCCTGACAAGCACAAAGTCATGAGTTCAATCCCTGGTACCAAAAAACCTCAAAATAAATAAAATAAAAAAACCTTCTAAATAATTGGAAATTAAGGAGCATTCTTCATAATAACTCATACATCAGAGAAGAAAGCAAAAAATATTTCAAAATAAATGACTGTAAAAATACAACATATAAAAATTTGTTTAATGCAGCTAAAGTAATCATTAGAGGGAAATTCATAGCTTTGGATGCTGCTATTAGAAAAAAGAAAGATATACAATCAGTGGCAAAGCTTCCACATTATAAAACTATAGAAAGAACAAATCAGATCTAAGAAATTAAATAATTAACCTGAGAGCTAAAGTTCATGAAACCAAAGTCAAACAATAGAGAAAAACACAAAACCAAAAGTTAATTTAAAAAAAAAGACTAACTCAATAGCACTCATGTACAGTGATCAAGAAAAAAAAAATTGGAGAATACACCAATTATATGAAAACAGTGAGTTTTACCACCACAAAGGAATGATCAATTATATCTTCCTCTTAATTTGTATCCTCAGCATTATCAAATCTCAGTTTTGAATAAATAATAAGTATTTCTTTAAAAATATCATAAATAGAGATAAGGACATAGAGATCATGTAGCTATTCAGCAGGTAATAAGAGGCTATTATAGCTCATAAATTTGACACCTTAGATAAAATGGATCAATTCACTGGGAAAACAGACTTTTGAGATATAAAGACATAGGATGCTAAAATAACTTTTAATCAATTGAATAAATTGAATCAATGATTTCCAACAAAAATTTTAAAAAAACATTTCTAGGATATATGGCTTTACTGGTGAATGATATGAGGCACTGAAAGAAGAAAATACCAATTTCATGAACTTTTCCAAAAATGTACAAGAGGAGAAAAATTCTTAATTTATGATGTGAGCCCCAGTAATTTTTATCACCAGAGAGGCTAAGCCAAGTTACAGATCAAAGTCCCTCTAAGTGTTGATACCAATATTTGCAGATGTAACAAAGTGTTAATTTGACACTGAAAACCAATCAGGTGGGTCTAACACATCAACAGAATAAAGGAGAAAAGTTATGTACAATCTTAACTCATGTAGAAATCATTTGTGGCAAAATTCAATATGAATTCATGACAAAAGCTCTAGATTTCTTCAGTCTGATAAAAGATATTTGTGGAAAGCCTGCTGCTAAAATCATACTTAATGGTGACATGTTAGGTATTGAAACTAAAGAGGGTTTTCTATCTTCTGCAATTGTTCTACATTTTGCTGGCAGTCCTCAGTGCAATAAGACAAGAGGAAAGAACAAAAAAGAAAAAAAAAAACCACTGTAATCTGGAAAAGGAAATTAAAGAAGACATCAGAAAATGGAAAGATATTCCCTGTTTCTGGATAGGCAGAATTAAGACAATCAGAAGGCTATATGGATTTAACACAATCCAAATCAAAATCCTAATCAAAATAGCATTCCTCACAGAAATAGAGGAACCAATCCTAAAATTCTTATGGAACCAGAAGACACCCAGAATAGCAAAAACAATCCTGGGTAACAAGCATAAAGGGGGAGTTCTCACAATCCCAGATTTGAAGTTATATTATAAAGCCAGTATTATAAAAATGGCAGGGCACTGGCACAGAAATAGACATGAAGATCAATGGAACAGAATAGTGGATGTAGAAACAACTCAAGCACATTTAACTATTTGATCTTTGATAAAGGGATCAAACACATTGGGAGAAAGACAATCTCTTTAATATATGGTGCTGGGAAAACTGGCTATCTACATGTAAAAGATTCAATCTAGACCTCTATTTCTCAACATGTACAAAACTAAAACTAAAATGCATCAAAAACCAAATGCTAAACCAGAATCACTTAAGCTTCTGGAAGATAAAATAAGTAAAACTCTTGATGTCATAGCCCCAGGAAAAGACCCTGGTTGCACAGGAAATAGCACCAAATCAATAAATGGAATCATATCAAATTAAAAAGCTTCTGCACTGTAAAAGAATCAACTAAAAGAGTGAAGAGACAACCTACAGAATGAGAAAAAAATTTAGCAGCTAATCCTCAGAGAACTAATATCTAGAATATATAAAGAACTAAAATAAATTAGTTCCCCCAAAATAAAAGATCACATCAAAAAATGGGCAAGTGAAATGAAGAGACTTCACAGAAGAAGTACAAATGACCTAATAAATATATGAGGAAATGCTCAACATCACTGGTCATTGAAGAAATACAAATTAAAACAACACTGAGATTCCATTTTATCCCAGAAAGAAGTCAAATAATCACAAATTCTTCAGGGGAAAAGGAACCCTTCACTATCATTGGTGGAAATGTAAATTTAGTACAATCACTATAGAAATTTTAATATAGATTCCTCAAAAAACTAAAACCAAAAATTCCATTTGATCCAGCTATTCCTTTTCTAGATATCTTTCTGAAAGATTTAAAGAAATTGTGTGACAGTGATATATGCATACCCATGTTTATAGCAGCTCCATTCACAATAATTACAGCCTGTATGTTTCTCTATAAATGATAGGATAAAGAAAGTGTAGTATTTTCACATAATGGAGTATTACTTTGCCATAAAGAAGGATAAACTTGGGCCATTTGTAGAAAAATGGGTGCACCTTTGGATCAAAACATTAAGTGAAGTAGACCAGATCCATAATTTAAACATCTCATGGTTTCTCTCATATGAGAAACCCAAATTATAAATGAAGTAGAAAATAAAAGATAGATAATAGGAAGTAGAGAGATAGCTCTTTCTCATATGAGAAGGGGATCAAGAGATAGAAGGGAAGGAAAGGGGATTTAAAAAGCAATTAAGATGTTTTATATACACACACCAACTCCATAAAGGAATGCAAACATTATGTACTGCAAATTTGTATTAATAAAAATAAAATAAAATCCATAGAAAAAATAAAAAGAATACAGATACAAAAAGAATAAAGTTGTCTTTATTCATAAGTCAAAGATTTAACATAGAAAAATAAAAGTCCACTGAAAAACTCCAGAAAATTCTACTAGAATTAATGTGTGAGGGGAGCAAGATTATAAAATACAAGTCAGTGGGATAGGATTTTTAAAATGTCAAATGCACTACTGTAAAGTAGTAAACTTAATGAAGGAAATTTATAAAACATTTCAGAAAGAAGTTCAAAAAAGACGTTAATAAATAGAAATCTATATCATATTCTTGGTTTGCAAAACTCAGTTTTTCTAGAGTGTTAATTTTCCCCAAATTTATCTATAGATTCAATGCAATTCCAATGAATACCCTACATATTATTCTGAATTAACACACTGATTCTAAAGTTTATATGGAAATACAAGGTATCTACACAAAACAACATCATCTTGTAAGATAAGAAACAAATTGGACGACTCTCACTCCTTTACTTCAAAGTTAATGTAAAGTTACAGTACTCTAGTAGGGTGAAATTAGTATATCAGTTTCTATACATGGAGAGTTAACTGGTTTTGATAAAGGTGTCAAAGGTAATTCAACAAGGAAAATCAACAAATGGTGCTTGAATTATATCTTTGTATAAAAAAGTGACTCCCTAACTTATACTGTACAAAAGAATTAATGTGACATGATCCAAAGACCTAAAAACAAACGTTATAACAATAAAACTTCTGGAAGAAAACATAGGAAACTCTTTGTGATTTTTGGAGTAGATTCCACAGCACACAGAAAGTACTAATCATAAGTTTAAAAAAAAAAAAAGAGAGAGAGAAACCCTGCCATTTGCATGGGGAGGAGAACAAGAAGCCATCCACTTCCCGTGAGTCGGCACTATGCTTGGGCCATGGGGAGGAGATCCAGATGCCAGCCCCTTCCTGTGAGTTGGTGCCATTTTTCAGGCAGCAGGGAGGACTTCCTATGAGTCAGTGCCATGCATGGGCTGTGGGGAGGAGAACCAGATGCCAGCCCCTTCTGGTGTGCAGGCTGGGAAACAAGAAGAGCCAAGTTTGGTGCTCGACCTGACCCCCTGTAGGCAACTGGCTGATTCAGAGAAACACAGGCTGAGATGATAGCTATTGAAGTAAAATACAACTTAATGCTTTTCATGTTTAGTCTTTGATTGACTGCAGACCTAAAGCCAGTAGTGTGATCATCTATTTAGAGGATAACAATGCGCAGCATCAATGGGGGATTTCCTTCTGAAGGTGGTAGCCATTGTTAATTCCCTATTATCTTGTTTTAAAGTTCTATATCATTTTTATTGTTTGGTTTTATTCTGTTTTGTCTTGTCTGATTTTATTATATCTGATGGCATGAGCAGCTATTTCAAAGACAATAAGATATATTTTGGTAGCCAGTTTGAATTTACTATTACCTTGTTTTAAAGTCCTGTATTGTGTTCATTGTTCTGTTTTTATTGGTTCTATTCTGTTATGTTTTGTTTGGTTTTCCTATGTCTGATGGTATGTGCTATTTTGAAGACAACAAGAGGCATTATGGTAGCCATTGTTGATTTCCTATTATCTTGTTTTGAAATCCTGTATCACACTGTTTTGTTTTGATCAGCTTTATTCTGTTTTATTTTACTTGGTTTTATTCTCTTTAAAATAAAAAACCCTTACAAAGTGGTGTATATCAAAATTAAAAACTAATTCAAGCAACATCATTAAGAAAGTGAAAAAACAAACCACAGATTTGGAGAAAAGATCCAATAAATTTTGTATGACTGACAAAAAGGACTTGTTTCTAGGAGGCATCAACTCCTGAAGGTCAGTAAGGACAAAACAGACAGCTAAGAAAAAGACAAAAAAGGACTTGAACAAACACCTCAAAAAAGATAATTATGAAGAACCAATATGCACTTGCAAACATGATCCATACTGATAGTCACCAAAGAAATGCAGTTCAAACTACAAAGAGATTAGTTCATGTCCACTGAAGTGGCTACGAAGAGAAAGGCTGACAGTACTGAGTCTCTGGGATATGAAACAATGTGAACTCTCAGACATTATTGATGGGAACATAAAATGGAATAACCACTTTGAAAAAATGGCAATTTCCTACAAAGTTAAACAGACTCCTACCCTAAGATCCAGAAAATTCAATCATAGTTGTTTAAGCACACAAAATGGCGACATACATCCCCAGATACTCATACAAGGGTGCTTATAGTAGCTTGAGTCATAATAGCAAAAAGCTGAAAGCAATCCCAAATATTTCTCAAGAAAAGACGGGAGGGAGGGAAGAGAAGGGGACATCAAAATAACTGGGATACATTATATGCATGTGCCAGTTCCCCACCATGAATGTAATCATTATGTCCTACAAATAAGTACTAATAAAAATAAAAATTTTAAAAAGTCAAGAAATAAATTATGATAAGTTCATAAAATGGAATGGAAGTTCATAAAATGGAATAGTATTCAACAACAGCAAGAACAACAATAACTAAAGAAGAGCAGGGTTTGGGTATATGCCATAACGTAAATGGAACTCAAAAACTTCATATTAAGTGACAGAGAAGTCAGGCTGGAAAGTGCACAGATCCCATGATTTGATTTACATCAAGGTCAGCTATAGGCAGGATGAAGCAAATCATTGGCTTTGTGGACTGGGGGAGGATTAACTGCAGGGGACATGAAGAACTTCCAGGTCAAGGAAATGTTGCATATCTTGGTCATGGTTACACAGATGAGTGTTTGTCCAAGTCCTTCCACAGAATCATCTACAGTTATGTGTTATGCAACACCTTTTCAGTCAGTGATGGACTGAGTGTATGACCATGGTCCATATCATGGTAATGTCATGGCGTCTTAGCTTGGGAGATGCTCACACAATGATAAAAATCACCTAGGCATACATTTCCCAAGTATCTCAGCATTAAGTGATGTGTTACTGTGCTTTTTATGGTGTGAAAATTGTACTCCAATAAAGTTAATTTATTTTTTTAAAACCAGCCCACTACAATTAGTGATGAGATTGCTCAGCACGTTTGCTCATACCTTGAACAGCCAATGACCCCTGCCTCACAGATTAATCATGTTTTCATTGGACTAGAGATGAATTTCACAGGTTGTCTGATTCCTCTCTTATTGCAAAGCAGTTAATTCTAGGTAGAAAAACATGTTTTCTATCTTAGAAACAAACAAAGCAAAAAAAAACATTAAAAATCTATTTTAAAACCTGTTAAATGATCATGGCAAGTTATGCTTCAGGTTGAACTTAAAACTCTAATGCAGTGTTGAAGTGATCTTGCCTTTTGCTCTTTGGTAAATTGGAGGTTCCCTGGCTCTGGGCATGAATGTCTCTCTTGGTGGTATCAAGCTATCTTTCTGGGCTGAATTTTAAAGCTGGGATAATCTGAGTGGCTGTGGTAACCTCCAGTCCAGCTTTCCCACAGTACTCATCTGTGATTTGGCCCAGTGATTTTATTGTGGTTCTTGAGTAATTTCTTGGAGTCGTCCATGAGTCTGCAACCCTGGGCACTCCCAGGTGCCTCAGAGCCTCAGACATGTTGTTTACGTTGTTTTTCCTTTCCTCCCACTGCAGGAAATGCTCAAGGATGAGGTGCGGACACTCACGTACCGGAACTCCATGTACCACAACAAGCATGTGTTCAAGGACAAAGTGGTGCTGGACGTGGGGAGTGGGACTGGGATCTTGTCCATGTTTGCTGCCAAAGCGGGGGCCAAGAAGGTGTTTGGGGTGAGCATGCCACACCCTCCTTCACTCCGGCCTCTCTGGCTCTTTCTAGAAGCATCCGTATTTCTTTCTTTATGTTTTTGTGGTGCTGGGAACTGAACTCAGGGCTTCAACAAGCAAAGCAGTGCTTTGCCGCTGAGCCACATCCCCAGCCCTGCTCCATCTCTCTTGCTGGAGCCACAGCTTTGAGCAGGCGTAGAGAAAATCAAGTACAACTTGCAGGAGGCAGGCAGGTTTCCTGTCACCAAGGCATCACCTGGTCCCTTGCCCCATGACTATGTACACTGGTGGAGGATTTTTGTCTTTCCGAAGCACATCTTGTACTTATCCTCTTGACTTGAGAGCAGTGGGGTGTGGTTACAGAGGAGAGCTCTGGTTTGAATCTCTGCTCCTCTACACACTCAGTGTGTGACCTTGCACATTTCACCCCTCTGTTTCCCCGTCTATAAAATGGGCATAATAAAGGTACCATACCCTTAGGGTGATTGTGAGGATCACATACAGAAAGAGCTTAGAATAGTGCCTGACATGTGGCAGATGCTTAGAATTTGTTATCAAAGTTGAGATTGGATCCTAGGAGAGAACAGGACATTGTTCCTTTTTTTTCCTTTCAGGGAAAATCCTGCCACTTTGGTCACTGCAGAACTCCTTCAGTGAAGGTGACCCATTCCCGCTCACACACACACAGTCACACATCCCAGAAAAAGAGGAGTTGGAGATGTCTGGAGCTGGAAAGAAACTGGGGAAAAAATATTTGGAGCTGTTGGCTGACATTTGAAAAATGCAATAGGTCTAGGGCCAGAAGATTGGAGTTAATCTGGTCAAAATGAAAGATAAACTCTAATCAAACTCAGCATGCATGTGAAGTGGCCCATTTCCACAGGCCTTGGCAAGCGGAACAGCATTCTGAGGCTTTCTTCTCCATGTAGCTGGACCAACCTGCGGCTGCCCTGGGGAACCAGGGCTCCTGGGTGGGCAGAGCTGCTGTAGGTCCCTTTGCCAACCCTTTTCCAATGTTTGCTCCTGTGGCTCCCATAGGGAGAGTGCTCCTCCTTCATCCTTAGCTCAGAAGCCTAGGCTGTTCTCAGCATATCTCAGACGCATCTTGGCTGTACATGTTCAGCTGAGGCATATGTAAAGGGCATGGGTCACTCCATGCCAACATAATCATCACCATCACTGGCATTACCATTATCATCATCTCTATCACATTATCATTATCATCCCATCATTATCTCCATCTCCACCATCACCACCATTATCATCACCATCCGTATAATCACCATCAGCCTCTTCATCACAATCATAATCATCTGTATCTCCACCATCACCACCATTGTCACCATCATCACTATCATCATTATCATCTCTGTCACTACCATTATCATCACCATCACACCGTCATCATCATCTTTATCACCATTACCATCATGACTATCATCACCATCGTTATCATCATCATCATCACCATCATCATCACCATCAACATCATCTCTGTCACTACATCATGATCATCATTGCCATTTTTGTCATCTTCACCATCATCATCACCACTATCACCATTGTCATCACCATCATCTTTATTACTACCATTATCATCATCATAACCGTCATCACCACCATAGTCACCATCACTATTGTCTTTATCACCACTATCACCACCACCATCACCATTGTCACCATCACTATCATCACTGTCATCATCATCTTCACTACCATCACAGCTGAGTTGTGTGTAGAGTGGAAGGGCCACCACATTCTCAAAGATAGGTCACATCACTTTCGTCACCATCATCACCATGAACACCATCACAGCTGAGATGTTCATAGAGGAGAGGGAACTCCTGATACCCAAGGGCAGTCATAACACCATCACTATCATCATCATCATATCATCACCATTATCATCACACAGTAAAACCTGAAGCTACAGGCCTGGGAGCCCAGGGAAGGGCAGGTCCTCTGGTACTGAGCCCTGGCCAGGGTCCACCCCTCATGTCACTCTAACAGTGATCTGACCCCTTTCAAGCCCAAAAGTGGGCATTGGTGGAGATTGTCAGCAGTCTCTTCTGTGCCCTTTTGTCATGACTTGTGAAGGGAATGGTCACTTTCAGAGGCACTGGGGCCATCTGAGGTGGGGTCAGCCTCTCTAAAAAGACCATCTATAAAAGTAGGGACAATTCTGAGCAGATGCCACTATGTTTCCAGCACCCTTTGGCAGCACATCGGGGCCTCTAACTCTAGCTTGGGCTTGGCCTCCAACCATGTCCATGAGGTCCTGATCTCAGGTGACACTTGCTAGTCTTTCAAATACTTTGGCCTTTTGTTTAGGAGATCTGAGGACCTAGAAAGACTTCCAGGTTAAAAGGAATAAATTCCTTCCAAGAATGGGGTCTAGAAAAGAGATGGAGTCTAGAAAAGTTAGGCTAGTCAGTTTTCCATGACCATAATAAAATAGCTGAGACAATTTAAGGAGAGGGAAGGTTTGTTCTGTTTCATAGCCAGAGGTTTCAGTCCATGGCTCTCTTGCTTTGGGAGTCTATGGCAAGGAAGTATATCATGGTGAAGAAAGATGTCATGTCACAGCCAGAAACAAAAGAAGAGGAGGAAGGAGCTGGCATCCCAATACCTCCTGCAAGGCATACTCCTAGTGACTGGAAGTCTTCACTAAGAGCCTCCATCCTAATGCTTCCACCACCTTCCACTTGTACCATGGGCTGAGGACCAAGCCTTCAATGCATGAGTACCTGGAGGACACATATCCAAACCTTAGGAAGGGTTGAAAGCTAACCTGAGTGTACATGGTGGGGCAGACCTTAAGACCAGGCCCTGACCTGGCATTTCCCAGAAGGTCCCATCCAGCAATGTGCCATGTTTACCCTGGGGGCTGGATAGAGGCTTGAAGTAGCTCTGGCCTGCTTCTTTCTCCCACAGCCTCCTCTGAGGTCACACTGTGTGCTTCCTCTGGCCAGGAGCATATAAGGCCTGCTGGCTTCTCTTCAGTTTCTAGCTCAGATGCTAGACAGTCATAGCTAGGTCTTGGTCTCTTGAGAGAGGTGAGCTTGGGTTTTCAGTCTGCCATAATACATTGTACAGCAGTGAACAAGTCATTGCACCAATCTGGGACCCAGCTTCTCTATCCACTAGATTGGTGTTGGATGTTGTATTATTTAATTCTCCACTGACAAACTATCTGAGACAAATAACTTGTAAGATGGAAAGGTTTAGGTGTGACTCATGGCTTCAGAAGATTTAACCCATAGTTGCTTGATCCTGTTGTCTTGAGACTGTGGTGAGGCAGAAGGTCCTGGTGAAGCACATAGTAGAGCACCTCGTGGGAACTGGAAAGCAGAAAGAGAGAGGAAGGGTTCAGGGTCCCAGTATCTCCTTTAGGCCTATATACCAGTGGCCTAACCTCTAAGGTTCCTCCATCTTCCATAGTATCACAGTCAGGAGAACAAGCTGCATTAGTCACTTTCTAATTGGGGAGGCACAGGACCCAACACCTGCTGTTTGAAAAAGGAGAAGTTTAATTTGCTCATGATTGCAAACTGTGGCTCCAGTGCAGAGCCACCATGACAGAAGGATGCAGCAGAGCAAAGCTGCTCAGTTCATAGTGGCTAGGAAGTAGTGCAGGACAAGAGGGCCCAAGATGAGGGGCCAGATGTAGAGCCCAAAGTCTTGCTTCCATGACCCCCAGACACATCTAGAAGTATGCTCTGCCAATTCCAAGCATGGATCCCAGAGTCAGTCAAGTTGAAACCCCACCTTAACCACCACACCGGCTTTCAATAGATAGGGCTTTGGGGGGACATCTAAGACCCAAATTGTGGCAATTGTGCTGTGGTTTTCTTTTTTGACTGCTTGCTCCTTTGTTCTGTGTCTTATCTAGATTGAATGCTCCAGTATTTCTGACTACTCAGAGAAGATCATTAAGGCCAACCACTTGGACAACAGTAAGGCATACCTCCAAGTGTTTTCCTGTGCATGGAGGGTGAGGGGACTTGTGTCTTCTGGCTTGGGTAGCAGAGGTGAACACAAGAGAGAAGAGTGCAGAGCATTTGGACTTGGGGAGGTGGAGGAGCTTGCTGAGATCCCATCAGCAGAGCTGCAGCCCTGGCTGCTGAGGTCCCTACCCCCTGCCACACCCCGGTTAGCTTTGCCTCACCTCAGCTTTCAGCAAGCCCCTCCTGTAGCTCACCCTTAGTTGCCATGGATCCTGCTTGGCTCCAGCTGTAGGCTAACTATTGAGCCTGCAAAATGGCAGTGATTCCTCTTCCTTCTCTTCCCTCTCCACAGTCCCAGCCTCACCCCTTTCCATCACCAGCCCAGTGATATTCCGGCCAGCACCTTGCCCACAGGCTCTGTTGCTCTTGGGCTGTCCTGGCAATCAAGAGGCTTTTGGCAATGGGTCCTTTTTCAAGCCAGAATCTGATTATAGGGAAGTGCATCCCAGTCCCTCATCTTACTCCTTTCCTATGGAGTGTGGTGTTCTCTAGCTCCTTCTTTCCAGGACCCATCTTGAATACACTCAGGCCTGCAAGGTGCCTGAGCTGGTGACCTCCTTGTAGCTTTCTCCACCTGAGGCCTTATGCTCAGTGCTGGGGGGGGGGTAGGACATCATGCTGGGTCCAGGGTGCACTGAATCCAGGAACTTGGAAGTTCCTGGAAGTGTGAAGTTGGGAGAGTAGCAGATGGAACAGATGCCACAGTCCAGGGAGTGAGGTGGAGAGGATACAGGGCTGGAAGGGGCAGGAGGCTAAAGGGCTTGGGAATGGCAGGTACAAAGAAAGAGCATCCATGCAGAGTTACACTGGGTAGAAAGGATGAGACTGGGAGGGAGCAACATTCCTGGAGAGGCCTAGGAGGGAAGGCCAGTCAGCAGGCCTGGGCAGAGGAACAGAGGGGCTGGAAGTAGAGGCCAGGGAGGGAAGCAAGGAGTCTGTTTCTGTGGTTGCTCCTGAAGGAGCTGAGTCCTGAGGTCATGCATGTAGTCTCTGCAAGCCCCAGGCACAAGGAATCAGCATTCTTTCCTCCATAGGCTGAGACCTCAGCTCCATCTCTGAGCCACAGCCACACTCCCTGTTGCTATGGGGACCCTGCTGCCAGGTGTTTTGTGGATCTGACCTGAGCACCACCTCAGTGGTCAGAGCTTCCACGCACTGCCACATGCCTATTTCTGCCTGACCTGAGCTATGCTGCTTGTCCTGCTTTCTACAGACTCCTTGAAAGCATAGGAAAGTACATTCATTTAACAACCTTATATGTGTGCTCCTGGAAGCCAGAGCACAGAACTGATTTCATACAACCCACATCCCAGAGGTGGGTGGAATTACAGACACCAAATAAAGCAGGAAACAGTCAAGAACAATTCATGCGGTGGTCAGCACTTTTCTGATCATTGAAGCAGGGTGATAAGATCCAAAGGAACCAGGTGGTTGCATCAGATTAGATCCTCTCTGAGGGGAATCACATTGAAATTCTGATTTGAATTACATGAAGAAGTGGGTGATCAAGTATGCTACTCCTTCTGTTGCTATAAGAGAATACCTGAGGTTGGGTAACAGAATGGAAAGGTTTAATTTGACTCAAGGTTCTGGAGGTCAGGAAGCCCAAGACTGTGCAAATGGGTCTGTGAAGGACTTGCTGCTTCACATCATGCTGGCAGTGGAAGAACACATGGGAAAGCACAAAAGAGGTCATGTGATGGGAAAGGAAGCCAGAGAAAGCAGGGAGAAGCAGCCTGCTCTCATAGTAATGGACCCTTGCCCTCTCTCTACGCACACACCAGGAGGCATTCATGCACCCAAGAGGCTCTATCCTGGGACCAAACACCTTCCCAGGCCCTGCCTCATAGCAGTCCCACATGCAGAAATTAAGGCTCCAACACATGGACTGGATGAAATACAGGTTGTTATAGTCAGGGGTTGTACACAGAACAATTAGAATAAGGACATGGAGTTTATAATATTATTTTTATGATGGTCACCCAGAGTTAACACAAGAAAAAGCAGGAAATCTATCCACAACACTGAAGACATAGAATATTTAGCCAAGGGCCTGAATCCCACAGCATTGTCCCACATGAGTCCAGATGAAAACTCAGAGCTCATGACAATGCCTCCCACGAGTCCAGCTGGAGGTCTAGAGCCCACAAGAAGGACTCACGCCAGGCTCTTTTAACAGATCCGTGCTGGGAAGGCCCAAAGGTCAGTGGTGGAAACTAGAAAGTCTATGCCAGCAGGGTGAAGGAGCTGTGCTGATAGTTTGAGGGTTCTATACTAGAGCTAAGAAGTCACACTCACAAGACCAGGGCTGTCCTGAAAAGCACCACAGCCATCCTCAGCAACACAGAGGCCCCAAGCTCCTCCAATGACAAGCACAGTTGAGTACATGCCAGGAAGCCAGTGTGATGAATTCATCCTGGAGACCAAGTGGCACATGTCTTCCTCTCCGGAGCCAGGAAGCAATGCTCGATGTGAGGACCAGAGCTTCTCCAGGAGAACCTAACGGCTCAAACAGCAACATGAAGGAGAACCCACAACACCTCAACACATTAATGCCTCAACGCATTAACGCCCTAACACACTTCCTTCTCCTTCTCCATGTCTCCATTTATGCTGGCAACGTTCCTCAGGTGAAACATCTGCGCTCAGCAGCACGGTGATTTAATTCTGCTGGCGTTAAGTTGACCACCAGTTTTTAATCTGTAACACAGGTGCACGTCTGAGAGGCTGTTGGTCCAGTGACAGGGGCTGTGCCATGGACCAGTGCAGTGGCAGAGAGTGGAGAGAAGTGTTCTCTGTAGGTAGCTGAGAAACACAAGCAAGAAGACACCCATTGTGTGGCTCGCATGTGGCAATGAGACCAAAGAGCGGAGCAGCGGCTAATGTTTTCTGGCTTGAGCATCTGGACGGAGGGAGCCTGGCTGGGGTGGCAGGGATGTGAGGGAGATTGGGAGCTGTGCTGCAGGTGTGAGGGCAGAGGCGAGGACAGCTATGTGTGGACAGCAGCCTGTGGGACAGGGCTTAATGGAGTGCAGCAAACGCGGGGGGCCAGACAGGCATTCAGTGTCGGCTATACTTCAGATGTGTGCTAATTGGGAGGCACTAGTAATTCAAAGCATATTTTATTTCAAAAAACCCCAACAGGTGCTAAGTTGACATTTGAAAATGGCATTTATTTTCACTTTTATGTATAAATTTGATTACTGTGAAGTATTTTCTCATGTATTTATATTATTACAAAAAAGAAGAAACCAAGAGCTTCTTTAGTACATGTTGGGTTTGAGATGCCCGTCGGCCAGCAGACAGACATGTTGGGGCTGAGTCTGGAATTTCAGGAAAGGTCAGAGCTCAGGGTCTGTGCTGGCGACCAGTCATATATATGCGCTACTGAAAACCACGGGGAGAATGTGCAGCTAGAGGAAAGAAGGTAAAGATAGGTGCTCAGACCAGAGCAATGTCACTGAATTTGATTGCATGGAGGTTCTGGTGCTGTTAAAAATGTAGGAGTGGGATATAAGTCTAGCTAGAGTGGTTTAAGAGCTGACCATGAAGATCAGACCATAAATACCTTCTCCTACTGTATTGGAGAATGGAAAAAACAGAGCAGTAGTGAAGTGAGGTGTGTGTGTGGGGGAGTCAATGGAGAGACAGAGATAAGTTGCAGGGAAAAAGAGTCAACTCAGGAGCCAGGACCTCGAGAAGGAGCACACAGGCGTGGCATGCAGAACACAGGTGTGGGTGTTCTTCATCAGAGCTAGAGGAGCTTGGGAAGTCCAGATGCAGGTCAACACGCAGGTGTGTGCAGGTGTGCAGGCCCTGCTGTGTTGCTCTCTGCTCAGTGAAGAATAAGGCAGATGTTGGCAGAGAAGCAAGGGAAGGGACTGAGGACTGGGATGGTGTTGGGGGGAGGCAGGGAGGGCGAGCAGGCTCGCTGTGGTCTGAGGATGTCTCTCAGAGGTGTGGAAGCTGCTCTGTGCTGGCTGCAGCCCTTGTTGTCACAGAGTTTGTCTTGAGCACCCTCAGCAGCTTGGCTGTGGTGGAGCAGCAGCTGCCTGAATTGGGGCTTTGGTGGGAAACTGATGTCAGTAACGGACCACAGAATCCATGTTAGCTTTTCATTTCTATAATGACATAGAAGCTGCAGAGAAAAGAGGTTTATTTAGGTCCCGTTGTTCAAAGTTTGAAGTCCACAATGTGATACAGGCTCTGTGGTCACCCTGGACTGTGGGAAACACATGTCAAGCTCACATCTCAAACCAAGGAGCAGAGAGGGTGGAGAGGGTGGCACTAGCCTGCTCCCTGTGCAACAACCATCTCAAGGGCACTGCAGAAGCCACTGAGCACTGCTGGTGACTGAGGACCCCCAGCAGCTCTCACCTGGAGGTTCCATGACCTCACAGCAGCCACACCATGGGCACTGAGCCTCTAACCTATGAGCTGCATTCAAAACACAATGGACTGCAGGCCGGGAAATTGAGGAACCTAGTAGGCCAGGGAAGGTGAGGGGTGATGCACCAGGGCCTTGGAAGGCAGCATCTCAAGTGACTACGAATGTCACTGCATTCTAGATGCCTGAGTGGGGGATACATTGCTCAGATCCTTCATCTTTTGGCTTGAGGTCCAGCATCCTTTGGTTCATGGGGGCAGGGATGTCTTCCATGTGCTTGATGTGAACGGAAAGGGTGGGGAGGCAACCTCTCCATCTTCTTCTAAAACTGGGGAAACGAAAGCTGGTTGATTCTTTCTGTGCAAGCATGACACAGCCTGGCATTCACAGCTTTATCTAGTCTCCTCCCCAACTCTGTGTGATCTCCTCCACTTCACAGACTTGCAAACTGAGGCCAGCAGGGGTGGATGACTGCGTTGTGCTCAGAACATTTGGTCCTGGCTCTTGTTCCTGTTTCCTTCCTAAAGTGTGTTTCTGTTGATGAGGAGGAGCTATGTGTGCCTTCCAGTCCTGAAACAACTCTCAGAGGAGGGCAGGGAGTGCAGATAAACACAGAATCAGATTCCCTCTGGGGGTTACCACCAGGCTTGACTAAGCCCCAGAGGTGTCCTCTATGGGGTTCCTGACCTCTGTGGGTCTGCAGAGCCTCCCACTCCTCATCTGGCTTCTTGCTGGCTCTCCTGCCTCCCTGGCTCTCCTCTGTCCTGTAGCAGGCACTGCCCTGTGCCTCTTGTGTTAGAGTTTTCTGAGCAAAAGCCAGCAGGGCCTGGGGCCAGCGTAATCAGGAGCCACCACCATCCAGTTCGTTTCTGGCAGGTCAGCTTGGACTGCAGTCCACTTTACCCCCGGGGCCTGCCTCACTGCCTCCTTCTCCTCCCCTTAAACACGTGGCATTTCCCCTCTTCCTCTTCTCCCCCCACTTCCCTTTGCTTTTCCCTCTTTTAACCTTTGAGTAACCTAAGATGTACAGAAAAGATGCAGAGTGGTTGTGGTGATGCATGACTGTAACCCTAGCACTCTAGGAGGAAGAGGCAGGAAGATCACAAGTTCAAGGCCATCCTGGGTAACTTAGCAACTTAGCGAGACACTGACTTAAAGAATAGCTGGGGATGTAGCTCAGTGCGAAGGTCCTGGGTTCAATCCCCAATGCCACCAAGGGAAAAAATTTAAAAAGAGGAAAAGATGTAAATACCACAGTTTTCCCCTCCCTTGGCCCACTTGAGAGTAAGTTGCTGACATGGGGCCTAGTGTCCCTGAATATACTAACAATTATTTCCAAGAAACAGGCACAGTTTTCTCCAAACTCACAATATAACCATCAAAATCAAGGGTTCAACATGCATACATTACCATTACCTCATATTCTGGTCCTATTTGTGGTTTTGCCAGTTGTGACAGCATCGTTCACTGAGAGTTCTTCTCAGAATGACAGGACTGCATTCCGTCACCCAGTGCTATGACTCAGGTCCTCCAACGGCACCCTCAGACTTCCTTCAGCATGACTTCTGTGTCCCATCCCCTCAGATGGGTCACGTGTGTGTCCTCACAGGTTGCTTCACCAAACACACTTTGGGTAGAATCACAAGAGGCAGAACACTGTGTTATCTTCACATGTGATTTCAATTTGTCCTACCCCTGATAGTTCTTGCTTTTGTCTCTTGGGGAAGACACTATCTGCAGTTTCTTTGTTGCAAAGTTGCTCTGTTTACCTTTGTGATTAGTAGGATTTTCAGAGGAGCAAATTGGAAACCTTGTAAACATTCTATTCCTCAGTAAATTTCCTCTCTCTCTGTCTTTTCTCTTTCTCTCCCTTTCTCTTTCTCTTTTTCTTTCTCTGTCTCTTTGTCTCTGTGTCTGTCTCTTTGTCTCTGTCTCTCATCTCTTTACCAACCTATCTTTTAGTTCATTGTTTACTAACTGATGTCACTCTGCACTCCTGCTTCTTTCTTATTGGATTATCTGTTGTCTCTGGTTACTTTGATGTACACACAGTCCCTGCTGGGTCACTGGGAGTCCTTTTGACCTGCATCTTTCGCTTGTGCATGCTTTCTGACTTTCTGGTGTACTTTGTAAGGCTCACCTTGTACCCTGCCTTTTGGAATGAGCCATTTCCCCAACTCCAATGAATGGACTAAGTGTGCTTCTTGGTTTCAGGTTATTGATGACTGTAGCAGACAGTGCTGGGAAGAGAAAGAGGGAAGAAGGGGGGAACACATTCACACAGCACCTACTTTGGAGTCTCACTATGCATATATTGTCTAGTCTGAATTCCTACAACGCCTCTACTTCTAACTCGAAGCCACAGGGTTTTTTCCCTTTCTGGGTTTGTTTCTTCTCTAACACTGGAAACCAGACTTCCATGTCATGGATGCTTCCAGCCGTATCTGTCCCTCTGCACAGCACCAGTCTCCTATCATCATTGCCTCCTGCCACCAGATGATGTGCCCTTGACCTAGGGCTCCACCTTCTACTTCAGGTCATGCTCTGAGATGTACTTGTCACCCTTCTCAGGCTCTGAAGTGTGAGGCTGGGCTGCCTTTTCCTTGCTGAACCCCCGTGGCACCTGCACCCTCACTTTTCCCAGGCAGCCTGGATGTCTCCCTTGCTCAGCCCTGCTGAGTGGCTCCAGGACAGAATCATTTCATGCCCCAGCCTGGAGTGGCCCAGACTTGATTCTGTGCTACTGGCTCCAAGACAGTAACCACCCCATGCCTTGGCTGTTTCTCCCCTCACATGCACTGCACTGAGAAGGGAGCTCCAGCCCCAGGGCCTTCAAAAAGCCCCCTTGCCTGGATTTCTTCCTCCTGGGCGGCTGCAGCAGGTGCTGGAGTGGTAGGTGCACAAGGCCCGGGGCCCTGTGGTGGCTCATTCGGCCTTGGCATGCATACTTGAGAAAGGACAGGCTCAATTGTGCAGATGCTTCCATGGAAATGCTTTTGAAACATTGCCACAGTTGACTGTGTGGGTCTCAGGAGTGTAGGTGTGGAGACATAAATAACAACACGAGCATAAAATACCTGCTGCCCAGTAGCACCCCATCCCTGCCCCAGCGTTTCTCAGGCCGGGTTCCTCCTCAAGCAGACACACGCTACAGGGAGGTGCAGCAGTGCACACTTGGCCCTCACATGGCTTGTCCCACATGTGTGGCCCCCACACATTTCACTGACTCTTCTTTGACTAAAGCACGAATAACTATTATTTCCTCTGTGATCAGGAAACCAGCAGGCTGCGGAACTGCTTAAAAAGGTTGATTCTTTTGTGAAGGCTGATATTGGAATGCAGAGATTGATGGAATTTTTATAATTCTAGGAACAAAAAATTATAACCCAGGCATTTCTCAGAACACTAAAGAGAAAAAAGCAGAATTTCCTGTCTCTTTTATCTGTGTTTGTTCAGAAGTGTCGGGATCCTGGACTGCAGACACAGCACAGTGACAGTGACAGAGGGGCCCTCCCCTCTCACAGTGGGTAGGGATTTTGACACATTGTCCCCCTACCCCATGAACCTCTGCTGTCTCTCCCCTGTGGAGATCTGTCAGTGCACAGCAGGAAGGGCTGTGGGAGATTAGAGATAACACGACAAAGTGCCTAATACAAACCTCCACTGTAGTACTAGGTACACAGTGGAGGGAGGTCTCCTGCAGGTCATTTCAAGTTTAGTGTTCCTGGCTATTGCTACTCCTTTTCCTAACCAATGGTGAAACAACTCATTAATAATGTCAGAAGCAAGTTGCATCGATCTATCCCTTTATGTATGATTGTCCCACGTGCCAGGCCCTGTGCCAAGTGAAAGGAAGTTAGCGTTGTGACCAGGACAATCAAATCTCTGCTGTCAGGAAGGTTCCAGTCTCACAGAGAAGGCAGCATGAAGGTAAGTCAACCAGTGAAGTCAGAGTATGGTTACAAGTTGTGAAAGTGATCAGAAGGATTTGAAATAATTAAGAAAAACAGGGAATTTTTTTTGCCTGTGTGGTGACAACGTTGTGCTAGAGGGGCTTGTATGACCCTTAAGAGCCAGTTCTGGGCAGACATCTCTTCTCAGCCCTGCCTAGAGTGACAGGTGACAGGGGGTTTTTAGCCTGAAATCAGCACAGCAGCAGTACGTACACCATTCTATACATCAGAACCCTCTCTCCTCTCCTGCCCACCTTTCTCTGCCCTTCCCTCCTGCTCCATTCCTTCCCAGCCTCCTCCCCACCTCTTCTCTTCCCTCCTTTCCCTCTTGGAATTGGTCATTAAACCCTAACCAGTGCAGCACTGTCGTGAGGAGATGCTTTTCTGGGGAGACAGCATTAAAACAGAGACCAGAAGAATGAAGAGTCAGCCATCTTAAGGATGGGGGACACTGAACCATACTTGACTTCTGTACCACCCCTCAGTGACGCTGGCCTGGGTGGCAGGACCCCCAAAGATACCAGAGTCGAGAATGCTCAAGTCACTGATATAAAAAGGCATACTTGCACATAACCCACACACATCCTCTAGTATGCTTTAAAATCCTTCTCTACATCACTGACACTGAATACAGTGTGAATGCTGTGGGAACTGTTGTACTGCATTGTTTAGGGAAATGTGACAAGAAAAAAAATCTATGTTCAGAATAGACTCAAGGGTTTTTTAAAGATATTTTTGATTTACTGTTGGCCCTCAGCGCTGAAGGGCCATCTTTGTCAGTTCCTAGAGCAGTGACACTTTCTTCTTGTCCCTTGTAAGCTTCTGCTATAGTGAGTGAGAGCGAAACCTGGGGTGATTTTGCGAATAGCTCAGCCCAAACTGGGGAAGCTCCGTTGCCTTTACTCGCTTGCCTGATTTCAGCCGCCCTGTCTAATTCAGCTCGCTTCTTGATGACCCTGCCGCTCTTGGCCAGGCCCACTCAATTGTTTGCCTTCAGTCATTGTGTTGGGAGTTGGCCAGACTATACCACGGAAGGGGTTCTATGTGGTAAGTGATGTCCAGAACGGTTTTGATTAGTGATACTAGGACTCCCCCAGTAAGTGGCCTGGGGAGAAGAGATGCCAGCCAGGGTCTTCAGCCCGAGAAGGACTCTGACCAAAGCTAGCAGAGTATTAGCACTCCAGCTGAGCAGGCTGGTCCCTGAGCCCTCCAGGGAGCCAGAACATGCTGGGACAGGAAGCCAGGTGGATCATGCACTTGCTTCTTAGGTGAATCAGGATTCGGGCAGGCAAGGAGTGCATATTTCACTCTGTACCATACTGAAACCATATGGTACCCAGAGCTCATTGTTGCCTCTCCAGGAATACGATCTGTTTCCTGCAGGATATATTCCCATCCCCACAGATGTGGAGGGTACAAACACTGTTGTTCTTTCTCCTATCATTACTGTCTCCATATTGGACTGACCTGATGCAAGAGGTTGATCCATGCATGTGGACCCCAAAGGGAAGAGCAGGAAGGCAAGGCAGGTCTGACTCCAGCAAAAATTGATGGATTCTGGCCTTCCTTGGTTGCTTATAATGGTGTTCCACCCGCCCACCAACATAAGCACCCTTTGGGTGCAAGATAAGTCTGTCCTTTCCCTTCTCAGATTTCTTTTCTCCCAACCTCCTAAATAGTTGCTTGATGTCCACAATGATGCCAGGCAGCAGGCAGGTCAGGTACTGTTACAGCCATTCCCCAGCTAGAGAGAAGCATCCTTGCTAGGTGAGTTGCACAAGGTCACATGGGTTTGGGTTCCACAGTTAGACTCCTTCAAACCCTGGTTGTCTCATTAGGCAAAGGGACTAATGAAACCAGTCTTATGTGTCCTGAGGAGGGTTATTGAGATAATGTATGTGAAATCACTCTGCAAGCTGCTTCTCTAGTGCTAGTAATTTTTTACTATTCTAATGAGGACTAGTTTGATGATGTTTTGTTTCTTAACCCAATGCCCTTTTGTTCAAAATTGCTTATTCATCCATCCATTCATGCAGTAATGAGTTTTGATTATTTGTAGAAGTCAAGAGCTCTTCCAATTCCTGGAAGTAGGAAGCTAAAATAGACAACCAGGAAAAGGAGCTCAAGCTAGAAGCAAGTCAGGCTGCAGAAGTGGGTGTGAGCATCATCAAAATAAATGAGTGAGCAAAGTTGGGAGGTTACAGAGAGGTATTAGTGAGGGGCTTTGCTGCAATTGAGGTGGGATGGGGGCCTCACTGGTTCCTCATGCACAAGATATTCGGGTCCATTTTCTGTGGGACAGGATCTGCTTTCAGAAACAGGGAGGAACACAGAGTGAGGAGGTCACTGTCTTCAGGCCCTGCAGCATCATTTGAATGGATGCACTGGGGCTCCAATGAGGTTGGGTTCACCTGATTTGATTTTTTAAAATCTGAACAAAATGTGACCTTCAATCAGAATGGCTAGATTTCACTCAAATGAAAAAAAATATTCCTTCCAAAATTAGATGTCTAATTTACCAACTTGAAACTACAGGGGAAAACTTCCCAATTTGGAGTTTATTGCTCCCTGTTGTGCATTTAGATATGATTAATCATTCTGAAATTTACAAGCCAGGGTCCTGTCACAGCTAGTTGGACAAACTTTCCATCATCCTTATAGAATAAGAACATAGCTCTAGAGAATGACCTCGGGGCCACCTTGAGCAGGTACAGCTTCAGTGGTGTGGGATCCAGATTGGATGTGGAGTTGACAGCCTATAGCCGCTCACATCTTAGTTCTAGCTTCTTTGATCCCGCTTGGAGGACCTAAATATGGAGGAGAAAGGAAATGGGCTGCATGTGCACACAAGTTCTTAGAAACAACCCAATGCCATGTGTTGTCCAGTAGCCCAGCACATTGGCAACCCCCTCCCCTACCATGAGAGGTAGCATTCTGTAGTTTGGGAAACTGAGTTTGGGAGTTTAAGTGGTTTCACGTGATAATTATAGGCATCGGGAAGAATATCTGTGATGATTCAGCTGGGCAGTTGTATTTGGATTCATAGGAATATGATGGCCTCTAAAAAAAAAATCAGACACCAACCACTATTGCAAATCAAGATCAAACTGGATTGGCACCTCTTCATATTGATGGCTGCCACCTCTACAAGAAAACCTCCCAGAATGCCTTACCTACAGGGAGCACGCAGAGCACGTTTGAAGAACCAAGTGTTAGTGCTGCAAAGGATTTCTACTCCAAACTTCTTTCCTTTATTTTTCCTAATGAGGAAACTGAGGTCCTAAAGGAGAGGCATACATTGTTCTCTGTTCTTTGTTAGCTGAAACAGAAGTATAATTTTTTTACCCTTAGGAACCCAGCATAAAGTGTACAGGTTGTTCACTGAACAGAGGCACCCAGACAAGGTGATGGGTGGGATATGAGCCCCAGTCCACAAGTGGGCCAAAGGAGGTGGGACTTTTGCCTTTCATAGAGGTTCTATCTACTCACCAAGCCAAGTATGGAGCCAGATCTGCCCTAAGACATGAATAAATATAGAATGCTTGTTGGATATGGTGGTTCACACCTGTAATCCCAGCACCTGGGAGTCTAAGGAGGAGGATTTCCGTGAGTTTGAGGTCAGCTTGGCCTACATAGCAAGACCCTGTCTCAAAAAAACAAAATCACAGTGAGTAGAAATCAAATGACTAAGCATCTATCGTATGGGATTTATTGATTCCGTCTTTCTTTTTGCAAGCGGAACAGTGATTTTAGCTCTTCTGTGCCCCATATGTGTGTATGTATGTGTCTAGCCTTATCTACCCTGTATATACCATTGTATCTCTCTGTCACAGCCCATACCAGAATCTAGCAGATAATGGACAAGAGTGGGAACACAGAGAACAGAGCAACATTCACTCACATGTGGGCCCCTGAGGAAGATTCTGCACCTGTTGGTCAGCCTGGGCTATATGTACCTGTCCAGTGGTTTCCTGCAGCTTCTAATAGACTCCTGTCCATGGTGTCATGTTGGGCAGTTTCTGGTTTTGATGTCACCAGGGGAGGCCAGCAGCCTAGGAAGAATATGAAGACTTGAGAGGACTCAGACTAGAAAGTCACTTCTCTCAGAGGCAGGAAGAGACATCTGAGCAGGAGGGAGGCCATGAAACAAGTCAGAAGCAGGGACTGACCTGTAATCACCCAGTTGCAGGCAGACACAGATAAGAACCTTCAAGGAATGTGTGAAGAAACACTCTAACATGTTTGCAGAAATAAGACAAGCCAGGTTTTACATACAGATAATAAAGGAGGTAGGTCAGGCATGTCTTTGTCTTTTTTTTTTTTCATAATGAGAAACAAATTAGACAGTTGTTTGCACTTTCCCAAACCCTTATTTTGTCCACTAATGAATTCCTGTGGTGCACCCGGGGCCTATGTTAGCTGACTTCCTGCTCTGGGGTCTTGAGCCCAAGAGAACCAGAGTTTTGATACCTATTCTTCCCCTTCCTCCAAACCTTTAAGAGAAGGCTAGCCTTATCTATTTTGCTCCTTCAAGCAGTAGGATTCAGAAGTAGTAACCAGGAAGGTCACACAAGCCTGGATCAAGTGGTCAAGGCCAATGCATGTGCACAAACTGCAGAGTGGAGGCTCTGTCTGATTAAACCTTGATCAGTACCAGTAGAGGTAGAGTAAACCATCATTGGAGACTTCTAATGGCTACTCCATCATCTTCATTATTCACTGTGAAGACACTACATGAAGCTTCTGAACTGCATACCCTTTGCCTTCCAAGAGCTCCAGTCTAAATTAGTTTTCATGAAACTCATATTGAAGACAGATGTGGTTTATTTGTTAAATCCTAGTTCCAGGCTACTGTTCCAGCTTCCCTACAGAGCTTGGGCTTTGTGTGACTTTTAAGGGAACCTTGCAGCATGAGGGTTTCTGCACAAGGATGTGTAACCCTGCAGAGGAAATGTCCAAAAGGAGCCATCCAGCCACTACTTCAGTCTGTCAATATCATAGCAGTATCTAAGGACGCTTTTGCTGTGATCTTTTCAGCAACCAATACGAAAAGAGACTCCAAAAATTATGCCTTGGTCTATGTCAGTTGATCAAAAACCCAGCTAAGTAGTTTTTCTTGGCATAGTAGGACCTGGAGGTTTTGGAAGTGACTCCTAACTGCAGACAACTTAGCACAGGGACTGTGTCATTTTTCCTTCTCCACCTGTCAGTGAACGAGGAAGACTATGTCAGATGATGGTGGCCTGATGAGCCTCAGCAATGGGACTGGCACATCACATGTGTTAGTTCATATTATCAATACAACTACCTCTTCATAGACTCACTTTCTGTGCTTGTTCTCTGGGGAACTGGACATCAGTTAGTCCACAGCTAATAATTAGAGAATCCAGCACATAACTCCAGGTTTCTCTGACATGTCAGTGATCTTTAGGTGAATTATCTTGGTGAAACTGTCACATCCTGAAAGTAAAATTAGAATAGGACTAACACATGGAGATCTGGCCCTGAAGTGAGGTGCTCAGGCCTGTTCCTGGGTGAGGTCCCTGCACAGTGTGGCCTTGGGGTTCTTATTTTCCAGTCATCACCATATTTAAGGGTAAAGTGGAGGAGGTGGAGCTGCCCGTGGAGAAGGTAGACATCATCATCAGCGAGTGGATGGGCTACTGTCTCTTCTATGAGTCAATGCTCAACACGGTGATCTTTGCCAGGGACAAGTGGCTGGTAAGTGCCCCGCATGCTATCCCCATGCTGTCCCCGCATTGGTCTGCTGGCTAGGCTGATGTCCCCATGGCCTGCAGCCTAGGTGGCTCAGACTAGAAGTCACACCTCTCCCAGGCCCTTCTCTTTAAAGCAGATCTGCTTCAGGGGACAGAATGATCATCCCTGTTCAATGGGCCCTGCTGTCAGAATATACTTCTATAGGTCTCACTTTGGCCTTTCCTGCTATAATGGAGCCATGTTTTCTGTTGACAAGAGAAAGGTCTGTTCTGATTAACAAGTACAGGGCTTCCATGGCTGTTGAACAACAGAGTATTCCACTCCCTGTGGCTTCCCCAGGCTAAAAGCTGTAACTTCTTTCATTGCTTCTCCCTGGGTTTTATCTTCACCCAACTTCACTTGTTCTTTTAGCTCCACCCAGGCCTCTCAAATTCTCCTAGCTCCAAAATAAACATTTACATTACTGTCCCAGCCCAGACCCCGGCCAAGGTGACAGTCCACTGAATGAGAAATGCTGACAAGGGGGTGCTTGTCTGGCGACTCAATGTGCAGTTCAAAATGTGATGTCTTTGTCAGGTGAATAGATTACGAGACCCATTTCCCCACAATTCATCAACAGAAACCTGGAGGGCTTATGTTTCCAGACCGGGCAGCTTTGTACGTGGTAGCAATTGAAGACAGACAGTACAAGGACTTCAAGATTCACTGTAAGTCACCTTTGGATTCTTTGTTGGACTTCTGCATTGTTGGGGTGGGAGATACTTCTGTGGGCCTGAGATGAGCAATTAGCATGTGGGACAGTCTGCAGTCCCTGTCAGCTGTGACTCTTTCTGGACTCCTCTAGAATAGAAGTAATACGGCTGTTGAAGGGTAGAGGTCATGGAAGGAGGGGATGAATGCAATAGAACAAGGGATGACTCAAAGGGGCAAAAGCTGAGTTTGTGCAGAGAATTGTAGGGCAAGTGATGCTAAATCTGTTGTGCCTCAGCTCTCAAGAGTCCACCATGACAGGTCTCCAGCCAGTCCTGCCTTTAGTCACTCAGATTTATTGCAGGAACAGTGACTCTTCTTCATGCTATGCAAAATACAGATTCTTCACTGAGGTTCTTTTTGAGTTGGATAGCAGTGGTGGGGGGGTGAGGAATGGAGACTTTACTTTGAACAATCAGTCTTTGTGTGTGTTGGGGGGCAGGGAATTCATATGTAATGTGAACTCAGATGCCCTATCAGCTAAAAATGTGTTATTCTCTTAGAAAAATACAGTAAAAGCAAATAAGCAAAAAATTCTATCTAATATTTTATCTTACCCACAATAGACTGTTTTATTTTATTTCATTTAAAAGGCAATATTTTTCAGCAGCATAGTTCTGGTCCCTAATGAGATCAGACCAAATGTGTTTTGTAAGGTTAGACACAGCCATGTCACCTCACTAGAAATGAACATGACAAAGGAGCAAAGAACCCATCCAAAAGCACACGGTCAAGCCAAAAGCAGGAGGTGGTAGATCCAAACTGCCTGACAGGATCAGTACACCTAGGATTCCTGCCCGATGGAGCAGGCAAAGCCTGCCTAGTGAGGTTATTCCAGAGAGATTCCGAGCCTGCTGCCCAAAGAGCTGAGACCCAGTTTCACCAATATCACTCCACTGATTCCAACAATTGCCATTTAATTATCACTACCAAGGAAGCCCCCAGGGGAATGCGCACTGGAAAGTGTGTGTTCATGTGCATGTCTGTGTGTTTTCACACCACACTAGGAATGGAAAACCAAAGCAAGCCATTCTAAGCTAGGGAAGATGAGAATGAGACAATTGTTTGAGGCTCTGTGCTCTGGAAACCCACTCAGATCACTGTCAGTCTGATGTCATTTCTAATATTTGACCTCAAGAGGAAGGAAAGCAAGTCTCTAAAAGACAGCAGTGAGAACTAGGGTGATGTACAGTACATGGTTTGAAGTCAGCCCCCTCTAGGATTAAATCAGCTTTCCTGTTTCCTAGCGGGGTAACCTGAGAGAATTATGCAGCCCTCTGAGCCTTTGTTATTATAAGATAGCATCATCAATACCAATGTCTTGTCAGGAAAGTTAAGTGAATGACATGAGTTAAAGGTCATAACAATTCACAGTGCTACTTAGGCTTGACTAGAGCTGCCTCTGAAGAGGTAACTAAGCCCCTTTTTGCTCATGGCTCTGCCAAGGCCGGTGGCCACTAGCGTCTGGGAATCTAGGACAGATGTCTTCTCACAGAAGACTGCAGAAGTAACTGAACAGTGCACCTGGTCAAATGCATACATAAATAGGACATTCATTGCCCTGGAGCTGCATTTTGGAGCTTGCGTGTCATAACTGTACTGAGCAGTGTTTTCAGGGGACTATTCAAGTACATTCTTAATCTCATACCCATTTAAGCATTTATGAAGCTCCAGCTCTAGCACTGCTCATTAAGAAACTTCCTCCTGGTTTCTAACACCAATATATCTTATCTCCTGCTTACTTCCACCAGGTTGTGTTTGGGAGCCGTTGGGTATGCAAAATACCATGGGCCAGGCTGGTCAGAAGAGCAAAAGGGAGCCTTGAGAGAGCTCAGTGGGTAGTTGCTGCTATTCGGGTGTTAGTCCAGGACTGGAGATCATGTGACTTATTCTGTGTTTCCCACTGCAATGTTCATAGCTTCTGGAAAAAAAAAATAATCTAAAAGTCAGGCCCCATTTTTTTCTGATGGAATGTTTTCTCTGGAGTATATAAAAAGATGGAAATAACCCAAAACAAAATAATCCAACACTTAAATTTTAGTTAAAATACTGTTGTCTTCTACTTAAATTCCTTTAAAATTTTTTTTTTAAGTAAAGGAATCAGACTCCATTAGAAATATGTTTCAGATTGTCAGAGGTTTTTGTTACTCTGAGTTCTAAATCAAAAGTAAAACAGAAAGGTTGCTGGTTGCTAAGGAAAGGATAATAAGTAGATTTCAATTGGCTCAAGAACCAGCTAACAAGGAAAAATTTTAAGTGGGGGCCCAGAGTGAGACATGTGTAACTCCTTCAGAAAGTAAATTGTCAGGGAGAGAGCTTCCCCCTTTCCTTTTCTCCCCTTTTCCTTCTGTTCCCTCCCCTTCAACTTTTCTAATCCCTTCCTTTCTCAGCCACAGGCAGCATGAGGTTATGGGAAGGACTAAAATGCAGAATCTGCACTTATTTTTTTTTTTAACCAAATAATAGAGAACTCAAGAAAGAGAAGCAGCTCACATGCACTCACTCACAATATGTGTTTTGGTAGATGAAGAAGCAGCTATAAAGCAGCAAAGCAGGAGGAAGGTAGCAGAGGGCTGTGCAAGGTGTACTAGTGTTTAACTCGGCAAGGGAAATTTTAAAATCTCTGTTGTTGAGATTTGTAGGATCTGAAAACTGGAAGGCGCCTCCGTGGGTATTTTGTTCAATTCCATGTCCTACATAGGACTGTCACTCAGCACATGAATCCCAGCCTACCAAGTGGCAAAGGGTGGGCATCGACTCCCTTGATGAGGGAGAAGCTGAAAGGAGGCCCTATGCAGAGCAGCTGTGCAACACGTGGAGCGCAGGGCTGCCCTCCTGGGCCGTGTCTTCCAGGGGTTCCTCCCCTGTCTCCAGGCCCGCTGTCTACAGCTTGACCCCTGGGCTGACCCCTTTCAAAGCAAGGAATGGACCTTGTTCCTGAGAACAAGGACCTTGTTCCTGAGAACCTGAAGTGCAGGAAAACACGGCAAACACCCTCCTGTGTGCAGGACAGCATGAGGGGCACCTGACGCACTCGCGGTGCTTCTCTCACTGCGCTGAGCAACCCCGCAGCTGGGCCGAGAATCTCAGGCCTCTGCAGTCCAGCGCGATGGCACGGTTGCCCCTCAATCTTTTGTATTTCTAATTCTCTGCTAGTTTTAAGATTTTTTTCCCTTTGTTTTGTTTTTTAATAGTTTGACTTTAGTGTGCCTGGGTGGTTTTCTTTGTATGTATCCTTATTCTAGTTATATGTAATTCTCGTATCTATTTTTTTTTGTTTGTTTGTTTAGGAAAACTTTCAGACATTGTCTATACAAATGCACATTTTTTTTCCTGTTTGATCTCCTTCTCTTTCTTTTTAGGAACCCCCATTAAAGATACGTTAGGTATTGTTTGACATTGTACTGTGGATCTTGGATGCTTTTTTTTTTTAATTCTTTCTTGTCTCATTATTTAAGTTTAGGTCATTTTTATGGACCTGAATTCAAGACTATTGATTCATCTGATATATCCAATAATAAACTAATAAACTCCTTAAAGTAATTCTTCCTCCATGGTATTGTGATTTTGATTTCTAACATTTCTATTGGATTGTTTGCAAAATAGTTTTCTTCTCACTATGAATTTCTCCACCTGTTCCTAATTATCATTCACCTTTTCCATTAGATTCTTTAACATATTTATTATAGCTACTTAAAATTTCTGTTGGCTAATTCCAACATCTGAACTGTGTCTGAGGTGGGTCCTATAATGACCATTTTTAAAATAATAGATCATTTCCTCCTTTTTCATGTGTCTTGTAATTTTTAATTTATTCTGGATATTGTTAGTAAAAGAATAGTGGAGACAAAATAATATTTGTGCCCAGAAAAGACTTTTGCTCTGCCAACTTATTAGAATGGTGATTTGCATAAATATGCTCCACAGCTATGGACTTTCTTCTTGTTTAGCTACACTCATTGCATCCAAATACAGTCCTTTTCAGAAGCCAATTTTAATCCATAAAAGATTCACAGGTCCCTCTGATTTTTTTTTTTTTTTTTTTGGTACCAGGGATCAAATTCACAACCTCACGTTTACCAGGCAGGCACTTATGCCACTGAGCTAAATCCCTAGCTGACGTTATTTTTAAGATTGTTTAGTAACAGTGTTTCTTGAGGTAGCCTTTACCTCACATGTACTCATTCAACAGACAATACATAATTACAACAAAAATTAATGTGTTTGATTTGTGTCTTCTCCAATCTCTGCTCCACCTCTTGTAGACGGGATTAGTGGGAATGAATGATCAGCAGGAAGGAGAGACAAATCTAATACTCCGGGTCATCTGCCCCCTGAGCAGCTGAAGATGAAACAGTCAAACTGGGGAGACAGAGATTAATTAATCCTATGAAGGTGATGAAAACACCGGGCCTTCTCAGGAAGGACAGCATTACATGTTGGGAGGAGATTTCCATTTAAAAAGCACTATCTGTGGACCCGTACTGTGTCAAAACTGCACGATAGGTGTGAGGATATGGAAGAGGGTATGAAGAGGGCCACAGTCAGGAGTGGTGGGAGAAGGCTTCACAAAGGCATGGGACTTCAAACTCACCATTTTCAAGGCTTGAAAATACTTTAAAGACCAAGTTCCCCAAAAGTTGGAATTGCCTACATAGATTCAGAAAAATCCAATATCCAGAGATTCTGATTCAGTAGCTCTGGCCTGGGTCCAGGAGTCGCATTTTAAGAGTGTCGCAGAGGATTCTATGAACACAAAACCACTGAACCAATCACCTCAATTTATAAATAAAACCTGAAAAGGATATTGACCTGTGCAGGGTTACACAGCTTAGAAGGCAGCAAATCCAGGGCCCAACTCACAAACTGACAATTACCAGGTGACAAGTTCTTACTTTGTGCCTGGCACGGTCTTCTGCACTGAGCACGTTTCATCCCCTGAAACCCCCCTAATTACCCTATGGGAGGGCTACAAGAAGCAGAAACAGCATTTGTTTTAAAGAGAAAGAAACTGAGGCTTAGAGAGGTTTCATTCTTGCCTGAGGTGACACAATGAAACAATGAAAGAGCTCAGATTTGAACTCCCAAACCCACTCCTTTAAACAGTACACACATTCAGATTTTTGCCCAAAACTTGTTTTGAACTTTAATTTGAGATGGGCCAGGAAGGAAAAGAGCAGGTTGCATGGCGATATGTTTTTGTTTCATCTGGGGAGAGGATGGAGGGCAACTTCCAAATCCTGAACAGGACTCCTGTGGCTCACTGAGCAGGCTCACTGTGCCCAGCCTCCACAAAATGGATTCAAAGTGGGAGTTTGGCACCAGTCCCTGCTAATTGAATGGGGGTTGACTGGCATCTTATCCTCAGCCTGGAATTTTGCAAGCACTCTCTCATCCTCTGAGAGATGGTTACTTTTTCTGCCTTCTTTCCTCCCAGGAAGGTCTTTGTGTACCTTAGAAAAGCATGTAAGTCAACGAAGCAGTTCTTTTCCTGACCGTTCATGCCTACTCTCCATACACACAGGGACACGAGTTCCCCAGGGACCATTTATTTGATGAACACTTTAAAAGAAAATTTAATTTAGTAAGATTCTTAGAGAAAAGCATGTCTCCTTCAAGACATTTCTGAACAGACAAATGAGGAATTGCTGGATCATTTAAATGGAAGAAATCCATCAGCGACAGCAATTACTACTACTATGAAAGGGCAATCTTAGGCTCATCAGTTCCTGCACCTCAAATCTTCTTCTTCCCCAACAAAGCATCCTGTAGGCTAGTGCCCAGACACCCAAGAGCACAGCTAGGATGCTTGGTGCCCTAGCTGGAGGGTCTTTCTTACGGGATGGGTTGCTAGTGTGTGGATCATTGCATGTGAGCTAGGCCACACCCTGCTGCATCTGCCCAAGCAAAGGGACAGAGACTTCCAAGAGATGGTTGCTTTGCACCGGGCCTGACCAGTAAGCAGCCGTGCTGCCATCTGAACTCTAGTCTGTTTCACTATAAGCACGTTTCTCTTGGCTGCATTTCAACTTCATCAGTGGAGAAGGGAGAGAGACGGGTCTTTTAGGGGAGGAGACGGTGAGTGAAGACATAGGAATAGGGAAGCAGATGGCAGATCAGGGAGTTCACGGGAGACTGCCACCTTGGAGAGGGGCCAGAGACATAGATACCAGAAAGAGGAAGGTAATTTTGGTTCTGACCTTAACCCTGCTGCAATCTAGCTGTGTGAACGTGGAGAAGTTTCTCAGCTTTTTGAGCTGTGGTCCATCTAATCATAAAGTGGGATCTGCCTTTTTTTTTTCAGAATGATGAGAAAATGTAAATGAGCAATGGGCACCTTGCAGGGTCCCTATGCAAGTGAGCAGTTCTAGGCTGTTTGGGTGCAGAACAGGGGCTGTCCCCACTCTGTCAGCCTACTGCATACCAGCACTTGGGAGGCTGGCTGAGCTTCAGGGTCCTGTGCCTGCCTTGATGTCTCACTTTGCCCCTACAGGGTGGGAGAATGTCTATGGCTTTGACATGACCTGTATCCGAGATGTGGCCATGAAGGAGCCCCTGGTGGACATTGTGGATCCCAAGCAAGTGGTGACGAATGCCTGCTTAATAAAGGTCTGTGGACTCATCCTGGTGGGGCCGAGCATGCTGGGAAGAGCAGTGCCATCCTGGAGAGGGATGGGTTCATTTGCATGGCCCCAATCTCATGAGACAGGACCACCTCAGTCAGAGCTTGGGTGCTCCGGGGTGGTAAGTCAGAAGCTAGAGCCATCACAGAGCACAGCCACCAAGAGAAGGACTCCATGGTAGCACAGCATAGGGGAGGGGCCCCAGTGGTGGGGAGAAGAACAGAGGAAGGGCATCAAAGGACAGAGCACCTGGGAGGCAGGACGTGTGCAGATGCAAAGCAGGTAGTCCTTCTTGGGACAGAGCCCTTGTACCTCAGTGTACTGCAGTTGTGATCTGACACCTCGAAGCACACCTGACTTGCCACACAGTTTCCCTGCCTCCTTTCCTGGACCTCATTTTTGGCCTGCACTCCACAGTCTCTCCCAGGATGTTCTTCAGGCAGGGTGTGTGCTGGTCGGCATCCTCATAACCTGTCCTTAGTGCACTCTTGTTGTCACGTGCCCAGACATTCACATGTCCACAGAGACAAGGTCAGGGTTCCCCTTGGCCCCCTCTTTTTCAGCCTTGTGCTCCTGCCAGGAGGATCTGCTGTTCACAGTGGGATTGATTCTTTCTATACTTGTTCTGTGCCTTTTGCATTTTTGTCTGCTCATATGTGAAGCCATATAAAACTACTAGTATCTGACTGTTTTTTAAAAAAAATATAGAACATGATCAGTTTCATATGGTTGAAGTTAAATTTTTAATCTAAACATATGGGTCCATTATGTAAGTACACTCAGCTGCCTAACTTTCATCTTTTAACTCTCATCTCACCTACTGTAGTCCTGTGCATGTCTTGGGTTCTGGAAGTGTTAGAGAAAGGAACTGAGATACTTATAGTGAGACCCAGGGGGACCACTCCAGGGCCACCCAGGATGAGGGGGAAAATATGGATCAAACTGCGTCTTGTTCCAAGTGAGATGTGCCATTTTCTTTGGACACAGCCTCTTCACCCTTGGTCCAGACTATCCTGAGAAACTAAGGGAGAAGCTTAGGGGCAAATAAAGATAGAGACCTTCATACAGATCTCATCAGATACCTCTCCTTTGTAGAGTCCTGTCTCAGAGGCATGGCTTGGGGTAAAAACCCTGGCCTCTGCATTCATGGGGCTCTCACTACTCATCTACTTTACCCATTCCCCCACGCAGACAGGATTTGTTATGAACAGTCATATCCTTTTATTTCTTCCCAACAGCCCCTCTCCTGGGCTTGGTTCTCCAAACAAGAACAAGGAAAGCCCACCTCCCAACAAGAATCTCACCACAGTGCAACAGTTGTAGGTAGAAATTGGTGGCGCCACTGATTTTGCCAGAATGACCCCTGGCACTGATGGCTGCTGTCATGTACCTGTCTACAAGGGCCTCAGGTGGGGATGAAATTCCTCCAACCAACTTGGGCCCCAAGTGGCTCTGCGCACTTGGCTAAGCCACATTGCAGGAGTGGTCACTGTGCTTCTGACTTTCCTCTGCTAATGGTGCCTGAACTCATCTAGTTCTTTCCCCCAGGCCACATAGACATCTCTCCTTCCTTCCAGACAGGTCACAGTGAGGACAGGGAGAAGCATCTGGCCCGATCACGGAGGGACAGGAGGGGTGTGCACCACGTGCACTCTTAGGAAGTTCCAAATTGGGGCTGATGGTCTTGAGGTCTGGGACACTTCCCCTGGATGTTTTCTGAGGAGTATGAACATTTACTTTGCTCCCATAACCAGGCGAATTCTCCGTCAGCTCTCTTGCTAATGTGCTAAGCAATGTCTTGCCGAGCCTTTTGGGAAAACATTTGCCCTTCTTCACACACTTAATTGCTATTTTCGTTACTATTAGTGTTGTGGAGTGTGACACTTTATTATAATTAAGACTGTGTTTTGACCAGACTTCTGCTTGCAGTCATGCATCTGTAATGATGCTCAGGGGAGGATAGCAGGGCAGGGCCTCTGCTTCCTGGGGTCACCTGAACCCAAGGCAGTGGGTCTCCAGAGCTCAAACACACAGTACATCCTTGCAAAGAAAGAAACTTTAAAGAAGACTGGAGCCTCAGGGTCACGGGCTGCTCTATGGACTGGGGCTAGGTGGGACAGGGTGGGGCACTGAGCCCTGAGAGTCTTTTGTCCCTGAAGTGCAGTCACAACCGACCCAGCTGTCACAGACGCTGGACTGGACTCCAAAAGGCCAGCTGCCTCTATTGTTGTCATTTAGTGTGTAGCTGTATAGCTTTCTCACTTTTTGCCCAGAAGGCGCCCATTAAAATGCAAATTAATCTGGAATCTGTGTCAGCTAATACAGGACAACTGACATTTGGTGGAGGGATGTCTGAGAGGAAGACCACTTGGGAAAAGAGTTCCTGCTAGATGGAGGGTGTGCACGTGAGCGCCCGTGCTGTTGCAGTGAGGAAGGGAGAGGAGTGAGCAGGAGAGAGGAGCCAGGTCTGGACGTGAAGCCAGAAGGGCCTCTGTAGGAAGAAACACTTCTGAATGGCCCCTAAAGAGATTGGTTAGCTGGCGCTTATGAAGGGAAGACAGGGAGAAACGAGAAGCAGCTATTTCCAGGAGGTGGATGAGTCCAAGCCACACGCTGTGTGCTGAGGCCATGCCACACACACAGGCTGATAAGGTTCAGCTTCTTCCCCTGTAAGGCTCTTGTCTAATGGTAGGGGTGAAGATGGAGATGACGCATCTGTGTTGATCCAGAAGCCAGGCAGAGCTGAGAGAAGAGAGGCCAAAAGAGAAGGGTACCAGGGACCGTGGCAATGTTTGAGGAGATATCATAAACCCGGGCACTGTGCTGGTACCATTAGTCAAGATGCAGGTCACCAAGCCTTGCTCAAAGATCTGGAACTGGAGGGAACTCATAGACAGTGTATGGCTGGGAGGGCCAGTGAGTACCAGGAGGGCTGGCAGACCCAAATGTGGGCAGATTGGGTGCTACGTGTCCTTGATGGTCCCAACAGGAAGGGTGCAGGCCTGATGTGGTCAGCATCATATTCAGCTTTGAGACTGGAGGAACCCACCAGAGCAGAAAGACCAGGAGGATGAAACATTGGCGACTGTGACTCATAGACCCTTCATGACAAGTGGGGAGTGCTTTATATTGCAGAAGAAAAGGTCCAGGTACCAGTGTGGGCTGGATGAGGTACCTGGTTTGTCCTGTGAGTGGAAGTTGCAGCATTGGACCATGAATCAATCACAAATTCTAAAAGCCTGCCCCAATGACTGCATGAAGCTTTGTGGGGGTGGGGTGAGGTAGGGGGAACGACATACAAACACACACCATAGCACGGGAAATGCTACCACAGGGTTAGTGGGGGTGGATCAGAGGCTTGGCTAGAAGGGATGTGCTTTAAATCCCATCCACTTTGGCCCACCAGACTCAGGGCTGGCTCACCCTTCTGTTGGTTCTTGCTCGCATCTCTGGGTTCTAGAAGCTCAGAGTAACTTATACTGGAAAGTAACTTCAGTAAGGGGCTCCCCATCCCCCAGCCCCGCAGCCACCCTCTTCCCAACCGTTGTTAGAGCTTTGACTCTCCTAGGGGCTGCCAGGCTGTTCACCTTGTCTTAAGCAGCTCTCTGAACCGATCAAATCCCTTGATGGCTGCTCTTCCTCCTCTGTGGGTCAGGACTTCTCTTTGTTAGTCCTAAGCTACTGTGCATCTTTTCCCCTTTATTTACTTTAGGATTATAGAGAGATAAAAGCCATTTATGGAGTGTCACTTTGCTGATTTTGTCTACAGGTCTCAGGAGGACCTCCTGGAATCATCAGGTACACAGGTGCCTGTCTGCCTCTTGCAGCATCCCTGGACAGTTGTTGGCTCAGCCACTTTTTTGTCACTGGGACATAATACCTAGCCCCAGAAGTCACAGGAGAGGTTTATTTTGGCTCACGGCTTGTAGAGGTTTTAGTCCAAGGCAGGGGTCATGCAGAGGGACCTGGTGGAGGGGAGACAGTTCAGGGCATGGTGGATGGGAAGGAGAAAAATTAGGGAGGAGCAGAGAGGGAGATGCACCCTTCCCGGCAACATCCCCAGTGACCTCCTCTTTCTACAGACCCCACCTTCTACCAAAAGGTCAGTTGTCAGTCCTTGTAGTCCAGTTACCTAGCTGTGAGCCCTTGTAGTCCAGTCACCTCCCTATGAGCACATGAGCCTCTTGGTGGATTCTGGCCTAAACCATAATGCTGGTCCTTGCTGCACAACTCTGACCTATAGGCAGTGTGTCCTTAGGCCTTGCTAGTGTCTGTCCAGAGCCCTCTGGGCCCCTGAGGGGTTCTCCCTGTCTCCTGGTGGCCCACTAACCACAGACAGCGCCCTTCACAGAGGAAGAGCACATCACAGACATCTCTTTATAACACTTTCTCCCCATGCAAAATTGATTTTCTGCCACTTTCCATTTGAAATTGTGAGAATTATTAGTTCTTTGTGTTCTGTAATCTCCAGTGGGAGCTAAAAATTCTCACCTCTTATTCCTCTCCTTTTGTTTACTTATTTTTCAACCTTGTGCGGCATTCTCACTACAGAGGTTTAGCAGACCTCCCTTCAACGTGGCAAGCTCAGGTTTCCAATTCCCAGGGCACTGCCTGATACTTGTTACTGCTGAAATACACACACACACACACACACACACACACACACACACACACACAGGAAATGAGGTCCAGTTCACAGAATCCCTGGAGAACCTGAACCACCCGGACTGCTGATTTGAGTCATGAGGTCTTGGCTGCCCTCCTTGCCCCCTCAGAATCTGCCCCCAAGTGGCACTGATGCTAACATTCAGGACCCCACTTGGAGAGATGAAGGTTGCGATACAAGGTGGACCACACTGCTGCTCTAACTTGGCTTAAGAGTGTAATATGCAATCAGCACCCCCCAACCCCTTGGCAAATTTACCCGATCAGGCTTTGGTTAACACCCATTTGCACCATTTCCTGATGTTCCTCCACCCTAGAGTGGATAGGAGAGGTAACTGGGAGGTGGCAGGTGGGCCTGGAAGTCACACCAAGAATAATGACATCTGGAGAGAGGCCCTTGAGGAGAAACCCTTGGATGAGGCTACTGCCAGGCCCCAGCCCTGGCAGAGCCATGAGTCTGGCATTCTCTCTCCTCTGGGCTGCAGGAGGTGGATATTTACACCGTGAAGACGGAAGAGCTGTCGTTCACCTCTGCATTCTGCCTGCAGATACAACGCAATGACTATGTCCACGCCCTTGTCACCTATTTTAATATTGAATTTACCAAGTGCCACAAGAAAATGGGGTTTTCTACAGGTGAGTTTCTTGTCAACTTTCTAGGCCTCCCTCCTCCTCTACGCTTCACTGGGGCTCTGTGGATGGTGACCTGGGTGGGCTTTTACTGGGGTGTTTTGTGTGGGGTCACCAGGGCCTGGGCATGTTGCTCTGGGAAAAAGTAAGAGACTGTGATCCTTTCTCCTAGAGGGAGAGTGTGGGGTGAGGAGAGGCTGGAGACAGGTGCTGGGTCAGGGACTCTGCTGTGACACTTCAAATGTTCCCTTCACCTTTACCGAGCTCATTCTGTTCTAAGAGTGAGGACACAGGGCTGCTCTGTCTCTCCTACTATGCCTCTGAACAGAATGCCATATACAAATGGGCCCCTGTGTCTCCTTCCTTATCTCTTGCTTCCACTCCAATCTGTTCTTCATTAAATCCTTGGTTGTGTTCCCCAAAGATCAACCCCACTATTGTCATCCATTTTCTGTCACTGTAACAAAATACTAGAGACTGATTAATTTAGAAAACATAGAAGCGTATTTGGCTAGAAGTCCAAGGCCATGGTGCTGAAATCGAGTAAGGCCTCAGACATCATAACAGAGGGCACCACAGGGTGAGACAGAGCAAGTCACCCCCAATATCTGCGAGCACACCAGTTCACAGGTGGGTGAGTTCCTTCCTGAGGGCAGCATCCTTGAGGTCCAGTCATCTCACAAAGACTCCACCTCTACCATGGTAGCACTGTGGACCAAGTCTCCAGTGTGTGAACTTCTAGGGATGGTTGAGCCATGTCATCCTTCTGAGGTTCCTTCAGAGGCGCCCTATGGCCTGGCCCTCACCCCTTCTCCAGCTCATTCTTCCCAGCCGTACTTACTAAGACTGCCTGAGCCTCATCCCATTGCTACTGTGCCGTGCATGGTGCAGCCATGGTAGGCTCCCTGCAGCTCCCTGAGCTCTGGGAGGTTCTCCTGTCTTATGCACCATGGGCATTAGGGCCCACACTAAGGGCCCGTGTTAATTTGACTATTTCTTAAAGACCCAATCTCTCTAATAGAGTCACATTGTGAGGTACTGGAGGTTGAGGCTTAAGCATGAATCTTGGGGGTCCCAGTTCAGCTTACAGTAGCTCATCTGTCCCACCTTCTTTCTTGACCAGTCCCTGACAGGCGTCATCTCTCAGCTCAGGGATACTGATCATCTCTTTCCCTTTAGGCCAAGTTTAGGTTCTCAGGGCTCCCTAACATTGGGCAGAAATGTCTTGAGTAAGGTAATACACATGCACAATGACAAAAGAAATCAGCACTACAGGGTATAAAAATTTGAGGAACAAAGTCAGTCATGGTGGTGCATGCCTGTCATCCTAGCACTCTGGGAAGCTAAGGCAAGAGGACTGCAAGGTTGAACCCAGCATAGGCAACTTAGTGACTTAGCAAGACCTTGTGTCAAAATAAAAAGTAAAAAGGGCCCGGGGACATAGCTCAGTGGAAAGGGTCTGAGTTCAATCCTACCAAAAAGGGGGAAAAAAAGAGCCAAGGAACATATTTTCTTCCCTACCCATAGAGGTTTTTATTACTTATGATTTCCTTTGCATCCTTCCAAAATATTTCAGTGGGTGCCTGAGCATACACAGGTCCATACGTATCTTTTTTAGCTTTTTGTCTTGAAATAATTATAGGCCCACAGGAAGTTGTAAAAATAGTCCACAGAGTTCTGTGAACACAGAGTTCAGCCTTCCCTAACCATAGTACAGTATCAAAACGACACCTGTTTAAACATGTAGGTTGGCTCCCACTATTCATGCTGCCCGCACTACCTTCTCTGATTTAACTGCTTATCTAGGAGGTGCTGCAGTGGCCTTGTGGGAAGACCCACTTTCTTTTTTAAGCCACTACACTGGATTCCAGTGTAGGTTGTGACATCATGTGTTCAATGTTTCCACTCTTCTTTGCAACCCTCATCTCTCTGCTCCTCCCAAAGGCAGGAATCACATTTCATTTATCTCTTCATCCTGGTTTCTGAAACAGAGCTCTAAACCCATCTCATTAAGTGAGTCTGCAATGATTACACTCCTCCTTTGGGAATGTGCTCATAATGGGCCATTCCTGGGAGTCTTTCTAGGAACTGGGAGCACATGGTCAGGGGCTGAGTGTCTAACAGGAGGAGGTGAAAAGTGAGTTCTCCCAAAAATGGAGCATATGAACATTCACTTCCCGCGACCATGTCAGTGATTCTTCTGTGAACAAAGCGCGCGAGTGATTATCTTGTCTCTCAGAAAGGCTTTTCCTAGAACTGTTGTCTCCCAACCATCATGAACAGGAGCTTCTGGAATTTACCAGCCCAGCCCGTGGTGGTGCCTTCCTGCCCTAGGGAAGACCCGAGAGCCCCAACCTGGGTCACTGCCAGCTTCTTCCCTCCTTAGAGGCAGTCAGTGAGCTCATCTCTCAATGAGCAGAAGCCAAGAGAGAAGGGGGAATTTGGAGGTCCTGCAGGTCCTCAGCTTCCCATGCTTTGGTACCTTGGATCTCAAAGTATCATCCTTGGACAGGAGCATCAGTGTTGCCTGGGGATTTGTCAGCACTGCAAAGTCTCCGGCTTCAGCCCAGCCCCACTAACTTATAAGCTTTGGAGTAGGGCCCACAAATCTGGGTCTTAAAAGAGATCTCCGGTTATTTGTGGTCCTGCTCAGGTCTGTGAACCCTGCTCTTGTGAGAGACTGCCCCAAAAATGATGGCTATGAGTGTGATCAATGCTGCTGACCTCTGTACAGGGGCGCTCATCTCCTCTGTCACAGGGATGAGATCCTTGTGCCTTTGAGCCACACAGCTGGAGCTTAGGGCCAGAAATAATTTCTCTCCTGTCTTGGGATGTGAGCACAAGGTTTTGTTTCCAGCATGCAGTAGAGTTTTCTGGCTCCTGTGGAGCTGGTGGTGGGGAGACTCAGACTGTCAGCCTCTGTCCACCAGCAGTCATGCATTTTGGTCTTTCAAGATTTGGGGTTCATGACATACTATTATCATGGGACTAAGCAAGGTTCATGTATTGCTTACTTATTTATTACCAACTCAGTAACATGTGTCATCACACCAGACCATTGCTAGTTTTAAAACTATTTCATCACAAGTATGTGTGTACTTAAAAAAGCTACTGCTTGGTCCCAGTTGCCTTTGAACTTTATGCAAAGTACAGCATGTTGTGTTGGTCCCTTCCCCAGAGCCCCTCCACTAAGTTTTCCATCTCAGTCCTGGGCAGTTGGCAGAATTTACCAACCAAAGGCATACTACACAGTGCACAATTTGAAAATGGCCCCTTTAGTAGTAGACACTGTCCTCAAGGAGCCACAGACACCCAACTAGAGGGTACCTCTGTCCCCATGTCTTGGACATGTTCTAGGTTGAAGGGATAGAAAGAGACCTGGGGACTCTGGATTGCAGTCAAAGCTGCACAGGTGGCGTCTCAGATAACAGCCAGCCTGGATTGAAAGCCCAGGCTTTCAGCAGTCAGCAGCATTGAGCCGGTTGTGCTCTGAGTCTGGGACCCAACACCCTTTTCCAGCCTCATCTGCCTGTGGCATTCAGTCATTTTCCCAGGTCAAAGAAGTTTCTTGATACAGAGTCTTTAATTCTCCAAAAGGCTTGCAGCCCCTCTAGGGAATATAGTTTCAAATTTACAGCTTCAAAGAGTTATTATAGCTCAGAAAAAACTGCCAGCCATTTAGCCACTGAGAAGTGAAACAGAAAGCAAGATTCCCTTTCCAAAAGCACCAGGAAAAATTTTTTTTTTTGTCTCTGAGCTATATCCCTGCCCCACAAAGAGAAAATCTTATAAGTGCTCCTGCCATTTGTTCTTGTAGCTTTCTGTGATCCTGGCCCCCACCCTTGACCAAACCACTACCATCCTGTCTTTGTTTCCATTTACCTGTTTTCTCTCATTATAAGATCTGCAGGGGAAGGGTGGATACAAAGCTGTCTTCATATTGGCTGCTGTTCCCTAAATTTACAACCACAGCTGGCAGATGCTTACCATTCCGATTTGAAGTCAAGGATGAAGGAATTTGAATCTGCACTTGGATGCTGTGGCCAGCACTCGTCATATGCACTCCTAAGTTTGGAGTAAATGTCCTCCATGATGTAGAACCCAGAGACTGATAGGGATGGGGTGTGAGGGAGGAAGTCTAAGGCAGAGCTGGTGCATGGGGCCAGAATATTATAAGGAAGAAGCCGTCTCCATGGTAGGGAAAGCTGTAAACCAGTTGTCGATCCTGATTGCCACAGACTGGGGAGGAAAGGAAGGCCTGTTTGCTTGCCAGGAGAGCTCTGGATATAGTCTGCAGTCCTGTGCCAACCATTTACCCTAGGCTTAGAGACACTCTACATGCTCCCTGAGGGTATTCTAGAGAACCAGAGAGAGGCAGCTTATCTTTGCAGGCCAAAGTCACAGTTCTTGGATGAATAAAATTGTATAATACTTTAAATAATGATGAAATAATGACTAGATGCAGTGGCTTAGCCTCATATGTTATAGGTACAGGGACCACATAATTTAACCTTCAATTAAGGGCACTTTTACAGTTAAAAGGGAGAGTTAATACATATACCAGGAGAACAGATGTAAACTGGAACTGTCCACGGTGCAACCAGAAGTTTGGTCACCCTTAGTATGCCTTCCCCTCCCCCTCTCATCTCATGCTGAGTACCTTAGGGCATAAATGTCGTGACCTATATTCTGAAGATGTAGACCATGAGGCTAGGGTCATAATGCAAGTCTGTGGCAAGGTAGAGACTTGAAACAGGGCCTACTGTTGCCCAGCAAGTGTCTTTCTACTACTTCTACCCAAGAGAAGAACACACAGTGATTCTGGCCATCACTTTGGACCTGCAGTGCCTGATAGGAGAGTCTATGTCTCGGCAGGTTTGCTTTCCACAATTACTACATTCCAGTCCCTTGGCATGTAGCCAAAATTCCAAATTTGGGGAAGAACACATGAATGAAGAGCTAAGACTGAGACAATGGCTTAGACAATAGTCCAAGGTCAATGAGCCCATCATGGACACGGGATGTTTGGATACGCTTTTCACTTTTGATTTTGATATTAAGGAAACACAAAATGCTTTTTCTCCAGCCCAGAGTTGGCATGATTTGGGGGCCACCATCAGAGTGAGACCCTTAGGCTTGCTGATCAGCAAGTCTGAGCCAGTGAAGTCTCAGACCCCGGTGACAGAAGGAGGTTGCATGAGTCCCCTTGCCTGAAGGTCTTTAGGAAGAGGAGAGACACCTGGCTGAGCCAGTGTAGGTGGAAGTGGGGGTGACAGTGCTGTCAGTCACACACTGACATTCTCCGCACAACCGGAAACAATCTTGCAATGATTTATTTAGAGGTAGCTGGCATGAAGCACATGGGACACAGGTGGACTTTGTCTGCAGGCAGCAGTGCACCTTGGAAACCAGGGTCTGAGAGGCACAGCTTGCACGTTTGTGGGCCTCCTTTCCTTCCAAGTGCACAGGCTGTGCTTTGTCCCTATGACCTTGAGTGTGCTTTGGTTTCCAAAGGCACACACTGAAGGCTGTGGGAGTGTCTCTCCATACCTTTGACATTTGATCAAGCCAGTTCACTGCAAAGGACAATGAAATACAGACTCTTTACCCTAATTCATATAAATTTTGGAGCCTTTGAAGATCTTAGAGATCACATGGCCACACTCTGTGCATGACACTTGGAGTGGCTGTGTAGTTACCTCAGGTAGCTTATATGATTATGATACAGCTCCAGTTCTTCCTGGTAAGTTGAAAATTGTCTGTAGTAATTCCCAGCGACCAGGCTTTGTTCTGTCCCCAAAGTCACATAGAAGTCTTTCTGTTCATGGATTTGAAAGGTCCTTATCATGTTATTCCAGTGCCTTGTCATTTTTAGCAATGGTCCCAAGTAAAGAGGAAGCTCTGGTGGGGGAAGGTGAGAGGCTGGGCCAGGAGAAGGTGACTGTAAAGTGAGTTCTCCTGTGATCCATAGAGTCCAGAAGCCCCAGTGTAACGGAACTTGTATGGGGACATTGAGGCATCACAAGGTGTCTACTCTTTAGGTTCTTGCCATCATCCATGTATCCTATACATACAGATTGAATACGTAGCCCCTACCCTCGTGTATTCTTGTGGAGGATACAACTAAGTGGGGCAGAAGGTGTTTGTACTGCAGCAAACTCAACATGGTGATGTGAACTCAGGTTGCTGTTGGAGCCTTAATCCAGGTTCAAGTAGCCAGGCAAGGCTGTCCTTGAGGGCGGAGGCAGAGAGAAGCTACTGAGAAGGGAGGGAAAAGAGCACTGCTGAAGAGAGTAAGGATGGCCAGGACCTCTTGCACTGATCTGGTATCTATATAGGGGCTACAAGAGAGAGGGGAAAAGCATCACAGTGGCCTTTGGTCATTCAAGAGGACTGACCTGTGGGAGGAGAGTCACCTGCCTTTCTTTCTGGTCCAGTTAGGAAGGTATGGTTGGCCGCCCACAGCAAGCTTGGCCAGGGTGCAGAGTTCTGTTGTACAGCACAGCAACAGCACAGAAAGCTGTTTGTAGGGTGGAGGGCGGGTACGTTGGGAGAACTGAAACACTGGCTTAGCTGCAGAGTTTGCACAAATGATGTCATTTAAGGCTGAGCTCCCCAGGGACCCAGACCACAGACTGGTACCAGATCGATGGCCTCAGGAACTGGGTCTCACAGCAGGAGGTGAGCAGGGGATAATGGGCCTGCAAGGTGTCATCTACCTTTACAGCCACTCTCCACTCTATCACCTGAGCTCCACCTTCTGCAGATCAGTGGCAGTGGCAGCATTCATCCTCATAGGAGCATGAAATCTACTGTGAATGGTGCATACAGCAGACAGGCTGCACACTTCTTGCACAAACCTAAGCCCAGAATCATCCCCTCTGCCTTGTGCCCATGGAAGAATTATCCTCCATGAAACCATTCTCTGGTACCAAAATGGTTGGGGATCACTGATTTAAAGAGATATAGGATGGCCTGCTCTATAAATCTCTTCCACACTGTCTGAAAGAATGCTCTATTTGACTAATTAAAATAGGAGTATCATGAGATTCACTTGTGACACTGGTATGCCTGTTTCTCTTCTGATGCCTCACTAAGATCAGCAGTCCTGAGGGGTAAAGATGTGATGGGAGGAAAGGACATTGGGTCTGAGTTGGGCCTGGACCTTACAAGAGTGTGTGTGTGTGTGTGGGGGGGTGATTTCAATATGTCCCAAGGAAGCCCAGCACTTCTGTGTGGATGCCAGCCTCAGCTTTTCTGGAGACCTAATCTCTATTCTTTCTCTTCCCCTGATATCACCCTTCAGCCCCAGATGCCCCCTACACCCACTGGAAGCAGACTGTCTTCTACTTAGAAGATTACCTCACTGTCCGGAGAGGGGAGGAAATCTATGGAACAATATCCATGAAGCCAAATGCCAAAAACGTGGTGAGTTCTGAGGACCCTCTGTGTGACCAGTATCGTTGAGGAGAAGGAACCCATGGAGTTGGTCCTTGTGCACTCCTAAGACCCCTGGTTCCAACGTCCTGCACAGTCAAAAATGTTCCAGATGGGCAGCAGGGAGTTGCATTTGCAGGTCACCAAGCTGAGCTAAAAGGCTCCAGCCTAGACCCTGCAAACCCAGCAGCTAGAAGCTTTCTCCAGGTCGCCCCTTGGACTCTTGGCCTGGACAGCTGTGAGCTTTTCAGAGAGGGTGGGGGTGGATAGGATGGAGAAATGGGCACTATCAAATAAATGGATTCTGCCTCATCTGAAGAGTGGGGCTTGGCAATAGCAGTTTCTGGTGGCCTGGAAGAGGTTTGGCTCATGTTTCTTCAGCTGACCTGGTGGGTGGAGACTGCTTTGGAGTAGTACCAGGCCTGAGAAGGTACACTAAAGCCTCTGGAGCACTTGGCGGGCAATGTCCTAGGGGACTCAGCACCCCCTCTCTTCTTCCAGTGTAAAGTCAGAGGGAACATATTTATACCATCTCAGGAAGGACTAGGGTGAAAATGAAGCATCAGAATAGATCCCAAGGACTCTGCATGGTGATTCTTAGCTGGGAACCCTTAAGAACCCTGCGGCTGCCTTTCTCATGCTGCCAAGAGGAAGCCTGTGCCAGGGCAGGGGCCACAGCTTCCTACCCAGACTCATGCTGTGGCCTTTTGCTCTGTTTACAGCGAGACCTCGACTTCACAGTAGACTTGGATTTTAAGGGACAGCTGTGCGAAACGTCCGTATCTAATGACTACAAAATGCGTTAGCACCTGTGGGGAGCTCTAGAGAGTGAGCGAGGAAAGGAACTCTCACCTCGATCTGCCACGCTGTCCCCAGGAATACTGTTTGCAGGACTCCACACTTGAAAACCAGAGCTTTCAACTCTGCCTTGAAGATTGATGAACTCATCGAGCTCTCGCGGGCTTGGCTCTGAACAGGGAGCTCCAGCTCCTCCACTCTGCTCTGGAAGCCCTTTAGGAAGGGTTTGTTGTTGTCAACAAAGAGCAACCTGTGGCTGGGGCCCCAAGGCTGGAAAAGTACCCGTGTATCCGCATCATCCTCCTAAACTGTGACTCTCTGGATCTTCCAAGTTTTGCATGCTGCGGGCATCTAGGACAGATTGCTTCTACTAGAACATGGAGACATAGTGTCTTTGATAGCATAAGCCAGATTACCTGTCTGTGCGGTGGTGTGTGCGTGTGTGTGCGTGCATAAAACATATTTAGTAGTTTATTTACCCACAGACGCCTGTATATGCATGCATATACAACCAAGTGGGTATATTATTGTTCATTCAGAGGAGTGTGTGTGTATGCGTGTGTGTGTGTGTGTGTGCGCGCGCACGCACGTGGGTGTGTGTGTGTAGCAAATATATTACTCTTGGAGGAGATTCTATTGCTTTGAATAGGAATTTGTTTTGTGATTAGTTCTCCCTTTCCCTGTCCCTTACAGATGTTATGCAGCTATGAAATATTCTCTGTACTATCTGGTCACCTTTTGACTGGACTGTGGCTCTGAACCCTGAGCATTAGTACCACGGACTTCGTGGGTGCTCAATAAACAAACCTGAGAACGGAGCAAGGGGATGTCTGTGTTTCTAAGGTTCTGGAGTAAGAGGCTGGATTCAGGGGAGTTACAGGTGACTATGGGACAAAAGTTGGAGGTTGCAGGCCCTGTCTGTGTTTGCATTTGTCCCGTGACGTTGAGCTCCCTGGTAAAAGCAGCTGGGAATTCCCGGCTGGCTCAAGACTGGACTCCTAAGCGCCTGTCCTTGGAGACAGAAGAGCATGCTGGAGCTATAGGAAGGGGAGAGGAGCTGACCAAGAATGCTCCAGAAAGGGAGACTGTGCAATCTGGGGCTATGTGGAGCCTAACTATCTGTCAGGAAAATGTCTAGCTTTGGTCTGCGTGTGGTAGCAAAATCCCTGTAGGATGAAAATACAAGGCACTGTAGTTAGCTGGGTTCAGTCAAGTGCTTGTTGTTCGTTTTAAGGTTATTTTTAGCCTCAGATCATCAGTCTCATTATGTCATCTCCTCTTGGAGAGATGTTCTGGGGCTGAGAGGGAAGAGGGACCATTTAGAGATGGTAGCTGAAAAAGAGGGAGGCAGAAGAGAACTCGGGCTTGGCTGTGCATGGAGTGGGGGGGGTCTTGACAGTAAAAATGGAATTTCTGGATGTCTTGGGATTTTGTCAACTTCCCCAAAGCCCTGGGGAAGTTGCCATGGGCAGCCTTAGCACCCGAGAGGTAGCTGAAGGGCGAGCAGTGCAGGTAGTGGCAGAGGTGGGTCAGGATCTCAAATCCAGCCCCACACCCCCTCCATACCCCGTGCCAAGTGTTCTGAGTCTTGCACCCAGAAGGTGGAACTCTCTTTGTGCTCAGTGAAGAATACAATGAAAATGACTCTGCTTTTCTGTTATAATTTTCAGACAAAAAAAATTTAGAGAAACTTTAGAAAAGGCAAAGACAAATGTGTTAGAAGAGGTCGAAGAAAGACATCGAGGTGGGGGTTTCCTTTAAGGGCATTTGAAGTGCATCCATGAGTGAGTTTCCACTGCAGTGGGACCACTCTGGGTATGTTCTGAAGTCCAGATCCTCTGCATTTGGTCCACAGCAATGGTCTAGCTCCAGGCAGGGAAAGTATCCCACTTAATGGAGGTGTCCACCCAATGCGACAAAACCCCACATTGCCCTGCCCACAGAGGAAACAGAGTGCTGTTCTCCAGCTGCCCTGGAATTTGAGGGCTGCAGAATCTGGCGCCACTCCACCCTCTCCAGTCCTCAGATAAGAGGCACACCCCAGGGGCTCTCTCTTGTCCCTTGTCTTGAGCCTTCTGGAGCTGCCTAGGTCCCGCCTCCTACCCCGATGCAGCTCCTGGGTTGCAGAAGTGAAACCTGGAAGGCACAAAGAAGCAATTCCACAGCCACTTCCTCCCCCTGCTCCTGGGAATGCTCCAAAGGAATTGTAATTTCCCTTTGATTTTGGTAGAAAATAAGCAGGATCTGCTTCGAACATGCCCTGAATGGAAGCTCGTGCCGAAAGTGAAACCCCGGCACAACAGAGATGCCGTAGAGATGACTTCACTTAGGAAATCTGTTCTTTTCCCCCAGCTCAGCCTTTTTTTGGAGACTGTTTAAAATCCATCAGCACGTCCCTCTTTTGTCAGTCCTCTTGTCCTCTGGAGTCCCACGCATCTCCCCAGCATGCAGCCATGGCACCTTTTTTGTGACTCTGTGGGCTAATTTATATGTGGGCTGCTCAGGGTGTGTTCTGAAGTCCATTCTGCTCCCTAGACTACAAGCTCCAAGAAGAGAATCTACCAGAATCAGATGTGGGAAGCAGGGAGAGGACGATCCCAGCACTAGCTTGACTCCCATGCAGTAGGCCTGTAAGCCTCTGCAGGAGCTCTAGGCTCCACCCCTTTCTGCTTCTTCCCAGGAGAGGCCAATATATTTTTGACTGTTCTGAGAGCCACCTGTGTCACCTCTAGATAGGTGCAGCCATTAAACTCCATGGGCACAGATGAGGCCTTTGCAGGCCCTGCTTGTCTCCTGCCCTCTGCACACTTCCTCTCCCCTCTTGGCACCTAGCACCCCACCTGTGGGCCTATCCAAGATCTGGACCAGAGTAGAGGCATGGAAGGCAGCTGGACTTAGGCGGCTATCTGATGTGGCGAGGGTCCCCAGCAGAACTCAGGTTGAGGTTTGTTCCTGAGGTGAATGTCCAAGGCTGGGTGCTAGGAAGAGGTTGTGGGGTCAGGGGATAAAGTCTCCACATGGGTTAGTGCTTGTCTCATATGAGTTCTTGTTCTCAAGGAACTGGGTTAGTCACCAAGAGTTGGTGGTTACAAAGCAAGATGACACCTGTGTTCCTTTCTTCTGCACACCCTTGCCTGCCTTTTGCTTTTTACCGTGAACTGAAACAGCATGAAGCCCTCATTGGCACTGTGCTCCAGGACATCACAGCCTCCAGAACAATGATCCAAAAGAAACTTCTTTCCTTATAGATTCTCCAACCTCAGAGATTTTGTTACAGCAACAGGAAGATGCTCTCCCTGCCATGTTCCCCTTGCCTGTCACTGGCCTAGCACCTATTGTGGGCATATGGGTACTGGGCATCTTTCTTTCCTTGATCTCCTGTCTTTAGACATCCTCTCTCAGGTCCCAGATAGTATGGGAGCTGTCTTGTTCTTGCAAATCCCTTTCCCTATGACAGGAAGGGTCCCCAGCCTGGTTTTTGGGTCAATCTCTCTGGCGAAGTATTTTTCTTCATCTTCACTACCTGCCTACTGGGATTCTTGACCCCCACTAACTTCCACTACCCTGGATACCTTGATCCTGAGGATAGTCCTACATGGGTACATTCTAGCCTGTCTTGGACCTTGGACTGTCACATGCTGCTCCAAATGCTTGGCTTCTACCTTATGGCTTCCAGGATCAGCCTGGCCTCCTGAGGACACATGGTCTCCTCCTTGCCTGCCTAACTTTAGGGAATGTGCCCTGTCCCAGGTCTGGACCCTTCAAGGCCCCCATCCCAATGGAAAGTTAGCAAAAGCTCACACACACATATTTCATAACCAGGATATCATAGAACAACATTTATTGGATATTTCTCAGGCTCCAGGCACTGAAGTAGGTGCCATGAAGCAGCAGAGCCAACAGACACCACCCTTAGCTTTGTGGCAATCACCATGGAAGTCTCTGCAGATCTGGGCTTGCTCTTGTCCTAAGTCTGAGAAGTCTGGGCCACTCTTCCCCAGGCCACCTGTAAGCCAGCCACAATTGTCAGCCTCTGGCAGGTCAGGTGGGAAACTGTGCTGTCGCTCCCCCTGATCTCAGTCAGCTCCCTGGAAACAAAAAATAACCTTAAACTCTCCTACTACTTGTGAATGCCACAAGAGGGCCTGCCCGGCCATGTCAACAGAATGACTGTCCTCTAAGAAGCTGAGGACCTTGCTTTTTGCTAGCACAGGAGCTAACTTCTCAGCCTCAAATGCAGCCAGAGTAAGTTGGACAGAGAAAACTGCTAGTGTGCAGTCGCTGCAACCACGTTCCTGTTGTGTCCGTTGCTAATGTCAATCAGTAGTCACTAGACAGTCATGCCACCTGACATGCAGTCTATAGCCAAAGGACCTGCTTGAGGCCAGACTCTGCTGCTGACCAGTGATGGGACTCTGGTACTCACCAACATGACTCAGTGTCTTCATCTGGGAAAGGAAGTGGCTCAGAATGAAAAGAGGTAAACATAAGATGTGTTTGGAAACTGCATGATACAGTGCGAACTATAGCTGTACTTGTTGTTTAATAATATCATTGCCTATATTGTGATTCTGTTATGGAGAAGCCCAGGCCCTAGGCCAGGGAGCTCAGTGGGTCTGAGAGGCAGCAGGCACTGCAGCCAGAGCTGAGGGCAGCAGTGGGCTGGGTCCAGGGTTCAATCGCTGGGCCAGAGTTGTGGGCTATTATATAGTAGAACGTCACAGAGCCCAAGCCAGAAGTGACTGCTTCGTATTCCATTTGCTCTTCAAATGTTTCAAAAGTGGCATGAGGAGGTCTTAAAAGCCACTCCTCAGCCCTTTGGCAAAGTGTGGCTACTTAGCATCAATGGACATGTGTCCTTCCATTAGAACTGAAGAGCCTCCATGACAGTTCCAACTGTCCAACAGAGGCATTCTGTGCCAGGCCGCACTCCTGTCTGTCTTCACGCCTTTCAAATCACTAGAACTCCCTTGTGACTTTGACACTGGGCCCAGGGTATCCTGTCTGGTGCTTGGCTTATGCCACCTGGAGAAGAGAGGGACAAAATCTAAAGCATTTATTTTACCTTGAAATTCAACACATGCTGCTTTTCCTGTGGGATTGCTCTTCTAGTCGTATTTACATTTGGTTAATAATATGTTGAGTTTATATACTCTGAGTGTGCATTCATTTGTTGGTCAGAATTAGTGGCTCAGAAGCACATTCTGAGAATCAGCAAGGGGGCCAAGGCTGGGAACCAAGCTGAGAAGTGAATCTTGACAGTAATATCAGCCACATCAATTCTTGAGACTCATTTGACCACATTTATAGGAAATAACCAATTCCCCATTGTCATAAGTTGTCATGAATAGCTGAAACATGAGCCACTGTGGCACTTTGAGTTGGAGACATGGAACAGAACTGTAGGATCCCTTTCCATACCCAGAGGAAGATGGTGCCCCTAGGACATCTGTGTAGGAAAAAAGGAACAAGGCATAGAGGCACTGAACAGTGCTTGTATTAGTCAGCTTTCCACCACGGTGCCAAAAACACCTGAAAAAAATCAACTTATTAAGGGAAAAGTTTCACTTTGGCTTATAGTTTTATGTTGTTCAATTCATAGATACTTGACCTGTTGTTGCCTTTGGGCTTGTGGCAGGGCAGTACACCATGGTGGGAATGCATGGTGGAAGAAGCTGCCACCTTGCGGCAGCCAGAAAGTAGAGACCAGAAGCAGCTGTGGTCCCAATATCTTCTTCAAGAGCTTGGCTCAGTAAACCAACCAAGTTCCTTCCACTAGACCCAAGCTCCTGAAGATTCTACCACCTCCTGATAGTGCTACAGGCTCGTGGTCAAGCTTTCCACACATGTGCCTTTGGGGAACATTCCAGATCCAAGCCATAGAAGTGCTGCACATATGGCTACATAGCCTGAGAAGAGTGTATCCCATGTGACAGGGGAGGTCTGTTCTGGGGCAGGAGGGAAATACACTCACAGGTCATCTGGATGCTGGGCCTAGCTCTCTGCTGAAGCAAGGGACACCATTTGTTTTCAGAACCACGGACAGTTCCAGCTGCCTTTCATCCCAATTAGGAAGCGAGAGCCCAGTATTTCTCATTCTGGAAGGACTGCTTGGGCCCCTCTCATGTGGCAGCAAACCATGATAGGCACTGAGACTACAGCAGTGAACAAAAAGGACACCAGCCTGTCCTTGGACTTCCAGCCTGCTAGAGAAGCACAAAAGATGAGTGAAGAAAATTATGAAGGAGAAAGTGCAGGGGCTGAGAAGGGGAGAGGCTGTTAGGCAGAACATGTGATCAGGAGCTTTGCTGAAGATAAGACTGTAAACTGGGACCTGAAAAATCAGAAGAGGAGGGAGAAGAGGAAATGAGGGAAGTGTCCATCAAGAATAGCACATGCCCAGGTCAGCCTGAAGCAACCCAGAGGCACACTGGGAAAAGACGAACAAGCAGGGAGCCTGAGGAGCAGAGAATAGATGGGGCAGTCTGTGACCAAGGTCAAGCACCTTGCAACCTATGTCAAGGATGCTTTTTCCTTATGCAATGAGAAGACACAGAAATATTTTAATCAGGGAAGCAATAAGACAAATTTGCAAGCCACACATGCTTGCCATCTAATGAGCTCAATTTGGTACTCATTTTCCTAGGAAATTGGTAATAGACTTAACCCATTGCCTACTTCTGGAAATGAGCCACAGAAATGGTATGTGTAGAGCTGGAAGAAACTCTAGCGCCATGTGTGAAAGAGAGAACCTGATGCTAATTTTGGTTGCTATTATTGAAAATGGTTTGAATACAGATTGCTTTATTTTAAGATTGCCTCATTGGCCAATAGGAAATCTGCAGTGGACCACTTTGTGCAACTCTCAGATCATTTGTGTTATCTCTTCTGGTGTCATGTCATACTGTTCTTCCCACAAGGACAGATTCCTCTTGGCTCAGAGGATGTAATTGTCAGGGAAGCAGAGATGGTCGGTAGGGACTGTGCAAGGCTGGATCTGCATTTTGATATTCTGTTGTCCTCAAGCCCCAGACAGATGTTTTTAGGGAGGCATAATGCCTGGCATTGCTTTCAACTCACAGAAAATATTCTCTAAGCATCTTGCAGAGGCTCTATGGATCATAATGGGTTTCTGATATGATGACATTTGTTTTCTGGCCAAAGTTGGTTGGTTCAGTTGGATAAAACATGATACTTGAAGCTGAAGGCACAGGCATTGCAGACTCACAGTATAGCTTTATGACCATGCAGGAGGCCTTGCGCTCCAGCCAGCCTTGGAGATGAACTGTTCTGAGATGGAAGCTTGGGTCTCCCAATGAACAGCAATGAGGCCTGAAGTGAAGCATCTGAATTTTTTGCCCGCTCTTGTGTGAATTCTTTCCCTCTTAAATAGGAATGATAATAACACTTTCTTTGGGGAGTTGTTCAAGTGTCAAATGAGCCAGCACAGTGATGCAGTCTTCATGGTGCATAGCACATGGCAGCTGCTTCAAAGTGTTAGCTCTCCCCATCTCTTGGAACTGGGGGCTCAGACAACAATGTGCAGATGCTCTGGGCTTTCACAGGGACAGAGAGGGGAACAGTGCCAAAGGAGAATCTCCTCTATGGCAAATGAGAGTGCTTGCTTTATGTGGTCATAGAGAGAAGGCACATGAACCCCTGTTGCTTGGAAACAGTTCTGAAAGGTAGCCATGCAGATGCCTAAATTAGAGATGTGTGAATTCAGGGCAGGGCCAGAGCTTTCAGGGACTCAAGGTCATTAAACATGACTCAGGTTCAGAGGCAATGCGATGATGATGCAGAGCACAAGTGTGCTGTGTGGCTTATGGGCCAAACGTGTCCTGTGGCATTGCAAATTAAGGGTCCAAAAGCCTCTGAGATGAGAGGAAGCAGGGGGCAGCAATGGGGAGTGCATAGCTGCAGCATTGGCCATGTAACCCCCTTCTGGCCATGTAACCTCTAGCAAGTCATTGAGCAGTTTTTGCCTCAGTTTCTTTTTCTGTAAGCTGGAGGTACCTATAGAATTATGGTAATAATTAAATGAGAAGCATGCCTAGTACCTGCTAAGCAAGTGTAGTTAGGGTTTGGAAAATAATAGATATAATACAGGACACATAATTTATCAAATTATTTTATAATATTCACCCAAAAATTCAAATACAGAAGAGCACAAGAGATCTGTGCATGCACTAGAGACCAAAGAATCCATCTGAGGGCCTGGATCCCATGGCAATGTCCTGCACAAGTCCAGCTGGAGGCCTATAGCCCATAACAATGGCTCATGCAAGTCTGTATCAAGTATCTAGAAGGTCCAAAGGTCAGTGGTGGAAGCTAAAAAGTCTGCACCAGTGGGATGGAGGGTCTGTGCCAGCAGGCTGGAGAATCTGCACTGGAGCCAGGAGGCAATGCTCAAGGTAAGGACCAGAGCTCCTTGGAAAAGAACTCTAGCTATCCTTGGTGACAGCAAGGACCTGAGCTCCTCCAACAACAGCCGCTGAGTTCAGATCAAGAAAAACAATGTGACAAGCATCTCCAGGAGAATCAACAGTACCTTATCTTCCCCTCCAGTTCTCTTTTTATGATGTTGGCAACAATCCTCAGGTGGGTCATCCACACCTGGCACCACACTGATTCAGTTCAGCTGAGAGTTACAAGTGGATCCATTAGTTAATCCACTGTAGCAAGCCATGCTTAATATCATTCCATGCCACTACTGTGAATTAGGCAAGGTACTGGACACCTTCAGGACTTGCACACCTTGCTCCCTTCTGAGTTCACATTGGGTTTCCTATGGTCTCTGGGTGAAAATCTGTGTCCACACTCACCACGCTGTCTCATCATCATTGGTTTGTGTTTGTCTCCTCTTTGTGTTTGCATTTCAGCCAGCTAGGGCCAGCTTTGGACCATCATAAGCAGTCAGTAGGATTTGTCCAACAGGTCAAAGACAGCTTGTTGCATGGCACTGCTGTCATGAGCTCCTATACTTGCTATGAATTGGCTGTTTGACCTTGAGATGTTCGCTTGCCATCCCTGGGACTCGATCATCTCATTTAGGAGATGAAGATATTAGCTTGAATAATCCCCAGTTTGAGGAATCTGATTTTCTGATTCTGTAGCTTTTATTTCATGACTGTGATCTCGTCCCCAACTTGTTAGGGGAGAATGGCTGCTGGGATTTCTTTTTCTGGGGAAGAATAGAGAGTAGAGTGATAGAATAAAGCCTCATAGAGTGAGGGGTTCCAGGCAGGGGCCCAGAAGGCCTCTTTAGGGTGCCTAGAAAGTGGCCAAAATAAAGAGAGGATGGAGCAAAGTCAAGCCTTCTCTAGGTCTTGACTGCATTTTGTTAGCCTTAACTCTGCAAGTATTGGCTAACTCTTGGAAAATAATTTTTATTTTTTGAGACAGGGTCTTGCTATGTAGTTCACGCTGGCCTGGAGCTCAGAGCCATCTTCCTGCCTCAGCCCCCAAGTGCAGAGATTTTAGGCATGTGTCACAACTGCCAATGTAGGAAATTATTTTGATAATTGAGAGGAAATGGAATTAAGTGTACTGGCTGCATGCTTGTAGGGGCGACACTCATCAGGTGGGTGATAAAGTTGTGTCTGCTCCCTGCCTGTCTGATTAGGTCCCCTCAGGTCACTTGGCATAGTGTCTCTGGGGAGGTGGCTTGGGAGACAAAAATTCTGATGGGCCTGCAATGGAGAAGACCTGGGCGGTACTGGGGCAGGGGTGGGAAGCTGCTGCTGGACGATGAGTGGTGGGAGCTGAGTGCAATCCGAGTGCAGGGCCGTGCCCCTCAGCTGAGGTCCTGCAACCAGGCAGTCTCAGCTGTCACTCACTTGTCATACTCTATGGAGGCCTCAGTTTCCTTAGAGAAGAAATAGTCCCAGAGAGCCATGGAAGTGTCTTGGGAGCTTCGCAGCACTGTAGGCTCATGAGTTTCCAGTCATCACTTCCTGAGCTGCAGACCAGAGCACTGATTTCTATCCCAGTGGGGGAAATGGTGGCCTGAAGAAGTAAAGTAGTGATGGTAAGGAATGTCATCGACTTCAGGCTTGCTGCATGGACTCCCCAGGCTCTTCCCCTTTCTGAGAAATCCACATCCCCAAAGGTGCCAAAATGATGCAGTCAGAACACGCAGGCTATGCAGTTCCGGCAGAGCTGTGTCACACAACCTTAGACTCTGAACAATTCAGGCGGGCCCTTGCCTCAACCTCTCCTCTGCATGTAGGCAGCCAGAAGTAGTTGTGTTGGGGGTCTGGCCACAGGGAGGACTCTGCAGGTCTAAGGAATCTCAGAACCTGTTCATCTGTTTTTCTAGCCACCTGCTGAATGGCATAGCAAGTCCTGAAGATCTCTTGAAGAATCCAGACATGAAAATGGCTACACAAGACGGGGGCATAAGGCAGCAGATCTGGTGTCAGCGAAATGTTTGCAGGCTTGGGAGATGCTTCACTGTCTGTTACTCCTCCCCATTGTTGCTGCTGATAATGGTAAACAATAAAGAGAAAAAGCTCTTCTAACGTTTAATAAATTAGACTCAGACTGTAGGGGGTGGTGGTGACAAGACTGACACCACTTTTAAAAAAATAATGAGATAAGTAAAACAATTAAAAGTAACAAATAAAATTGAAGTAGTGAAAATAGAGAAAAGCCCCACGGGTGATGCAAACAGGCATGTGAGGCAGAGAACCAAGGCTGAGACACAGCGAAGTGTCCCCCTGCCACTGACAGAAGACAGTTTCTGGGTTACTGATGAACCTGCTCTAGGCCAATGAGTTGACATTGGTGAACTGGTGAGAATGTGCCTCGGTTTACAACAACAGAAAACTGAGTTAGGTCCATGGAAGTGGTTTTGGCTCCAGAAAGCCCCCAGTGAATATGGGGACAGATTAGTGACACTGCTATGCCAAGGGCCTGTGAGACTCGAGCCACGGTACTGGGGCCAGTGGGAGTGGCTCATGTGGACAGGAGAGATTTGGAGGCTCAGGGATGGAGCTGGCTGGACATGGCTGTTACTGGTCTTGACACTAGACAAGTCTCTATCTTTCCTCACCTGTGACCTGGGGTAAAACCCTGGGAGGAGGATAAGAGCTGGTCAGCCTGGTTGCATTTGTGTATGGTAGTGAGTGTGGAAGACTCTCCCAGCCAGGTGGGGAGTGACTGGAGGGAGACCCCATTTTCACACTAGGGTAGGGGCTTCCTCGCTCCAAGAGTTGGGGAAGCTGCCAGCTTCCAGTGCCATTGAGACAGGGAGGGATGGGGGGTATAGGCCTCATGAATGAGAACTGCTTGGGGGTGGGAGATGAAGGGAAGAGAGGAGGGCACTAAGGAAACAAAATACAGCCTCATCTTCATGTTTGTGTTTCTTGTGTTTTAGATGCCGACTCCTAGCATATTTTTAAATCCATCAGACATGAAAGGCTGATTTAAATAGACCCACAGTGTGAAGCTGGTAATTTCACTTGCCACAATAGAGAAGCTGGCAGGGCCCTGGTGGGTACTCGGCACCTGTGCCCGCGCCAGGGAAGCTGCAAGGCATGAAGCTCTCTGGGAAAGGCTTGCAGCAGGTGCCTCCAGCCCAAGATGGGGATGCCGAGGGGGAGAGATGGAGGCAGGAGGAGGGCTGAGGGGGCAGTGCCTACCTCCTGTCACCTCACTCAGGGCTCTGGACTGGCAAAGTGCCGTGGAGGCCTGGTAACTCACAGGGTCCCCTTCTCACTGGCTTCCGTAAAAGCAGAGTGTGTGCGAGCTCACCCTCCATTCCCACCCCAGGCAACCTGATCCATTGCTCAGTGCTGCCCCAGAGAAATTCCCCTGGGGTAAATTGTAGTCCTTAGGTTCGATGTTCCCTGGTTCTAACTCTGGCCCTGTGAGCCTTTCAGCACAAGCTTAAAACCAAATTCAGCCCTCCTCCTGGAACAGAGACCTAGGTTCCCCCTTCCACTCTTTAACATCAATTTTTGCAGTGCAAACCTCTGCAAAACCAACATGGTTTGAGGTGCTTATTAATGTATTTCTTGCCATAGTCAATGCAACAGAATTCCAGGAAGAAAAGACTTTCATTATTTGGTTTTTATTCAGCACACTGTCATATTTGCTCTGGGGCCAGGATGGCACTGCTGTTGGGATTCAGGGCATGAAGATTCTATTCTACAAGGAGTTTGTCCACAAGTGGCATGTGGCCAACTCCCCAAGAGAAGTATGTACATGGGCAAGGCAGAGCGAGCACCAGGAGTACTGAGCACTTTCTGGGCAGAGTCCAGCCTGGGAGAGGGGAGGCTGTGGGTGTCACAAACACCTGGTACAGTGGGTTTCCAGGAGTTTGCTGCTCTCAAGTACCCTGCAGTTCCCAGGTCTTCCTTCTCATCACCCGTGTCCTTGGATGTAACACAAGGCCAATGCGGAGCTTCTTAATTGCTGGGGATGGAAGGAAGTCAATCCTTCCTTCCTTCATGAAACATGAATATAGTTGTGCTTTTCTACTTTCTTGCAGTGAAAGATGCATAATATTTATAATTTTAGCCATTTAAAAATTTACAAGTACATTCATGATACCATGTGCAGCCTACCATGACTATCACCATCCATCTTCAGAAGTTTTTCACTATCCCAATGTGAAAGTGTTTTATAAACTATGTATCAAGGTGGGTCAGTCAAGAATGCATGACCTAATGACTTCACTTCATGCATCTGCCCACTCAGCGTTTCTGTACCAGGCCATATGGTAGATAAAAAAATGGAGACCACAACCCTGATGGCGAGACCTTGTAGTCTGTGTGACACTGGCACCTCATGCAATGCCAACTCATTGTGGAGAGAAAGCGGGAAATTCTCTAGCTTGAAAGAATGCAAGTTTTACTCATTCTCGTCCAAAGGGAAATGGGAGGAGCGTCTACCTCTGGCCTTAGCTTCTCTCAGTTACTGAGAAATGGAGATTCTCTATCCTACTGTGTTTGGTTTGGTCTCCTGTGCAGGGAGACATGATAAGTTAATAACTATCATTTGCTCTGTGCCTTTCAGTTGACTTGGCTCTTTCCCTGAGGTCCCCACTGTGAGAGCAAGGCTGGGAGCGCTCCTGCGCAAATGAGGAAGTGAGCTCAGACACTCAACCAGTCTAGGCCTTGCACAAAGTCACACAACTTTCATGCAGGTCCTTATTCTGAGCCAGTCTTTGGGGACCAGAGAAAGCTTTTGGGAGAGGTAGAATGGGGTATAGGGCTGGTTGCACACCAAGAACAAGGAGAAATGGGCAAAGAAGCACCTTCTGGGCACAGAGGCAGGGAGCTCAAGCAGAATTGAGTTGTTGAACAGCCTGAAGGTAATGATTGCCACTGGCAGCAGCTGGGGAGGCTGTGGGCAGTCCTGAGATGGAAGGCTTTGATGGGCATCATGCTGTCTGAGAGGCAATGGAATCACAGCAGCTGGAAGGCTCCCCAGTGTGCTGTATAAAAGCCAGAAGCAGCACCTCCTTTGAACCAGCCAAGCAAACCCCATGGGTCTTCCCAGGACAGGGGCACAGCAGTCCAGCCTCTGGGACCTAGGCTCCAGAGGAGCAATTCTCCCAGGGGATGAGCCTTGTTCTCCAGAAATGACATTCGGCCTTCAAATGCTCCCATAAGACAAACATGCTTGCCAGGTGCTGGGCCAAACACAAAGCCATGGAGATGGTTGCTCCTGCTCTCAGGACCTTGGTCCAGGGCTTTTCACTCCTCAGAGTCCTATGGGAAGTGTGTAGGGCTTAGCACCATTACAGAGTAGTCCGGGAGAGCAGGACTACAGCCGGGCACTCTGCCCTTGACCTAGTGCTGCACCTGCTCAGTGTCTCCATCCCCACAGTCATGTTTCCCAGATTCATTCTGAGTTCACATTCACATGTTTCAATTCTTGTTTCCAAGTTGAAAAAATAATGATCCTATTCTCTCTGTCTGTGTTTTCCTATTTCTGCTTAATAGTGTAGTCTTCTATCTATTTGTATATGTCAGATGGATCCAGTCATAATTCATTGTGATAGCACAGGCCTTGCTGACTCTAGGAGTCTTCATTTGTAGGGAGAAGAGTCTCCCAGTGCTATGACAAGGGCCTACAATCACCACCTCTAAATCTGAGCCAAAGTCTGGATGAGGTCCCAGCTTGGAGAAAGGGTCGGCTCTTAGCTCTGGCCCCAGGATTATAAATGATGCAACCCTGCCCAAACTCCTCAGGTCCACATGGCTTTCCTCTGCCAAGCACTGCCTTGTGTGGTCTCCCAGCCTCCCCCCCAACTCCCAGCAATGTTCTCCTAAGTAGGGCACTTTGATTAAATTGGCTCCACTGAATGGTGTGAACAGTGGAGTTATGATGTTCTTTGTTACTGATGTTGCTGGTAATTAATATGTTCATGAATAGAAACACCAACAGAGGTAGGAAAGTGGGTATGGGAGGTTCACAGAGCATTTCTATCCTGTCAGCCACTCCTCACTATAAAGAAGGAGGAAATGACCAAGAAGGTCAAATCCTATGGATTCTGACTGGGCCTAGCTGGGCTTTGTGCAGCCTCTTTCTATTTCCCAGGAGGAGGACGAGTTGACCACCCCTTGGGTGAGACCCAGAAGCCAGGCAGGGGTTTGGTCCCAGCCAGAAGCCCAAGACATTGGATTTTGGGTTTTTCATGCATATGCACTATAATTTCATTATTTGGGAGTAAACTGCCTTTCACTTTTCAAGCTTCAGATCTGACTTCCACACAGGATGTCTGGATTCTTAGGAGCCTTGTGTAAGGGTTTCTGGGCTCCTCTCACTTGCCCAAGGAACTGAGCACCTCCTTGGCTACCTCAACTCCACTGGCCACCCAGAAGTATCTCAGTCCCAAAGGCCCCTTCCACTCTCCAGTTCAGAAGCGAGGAGAGAATGTGGAGAGGAGACCAGCCGTAGAGATAAGGAAGGAGACTGACTCCTAGCTGTGTTGTGTGGAGTACAAGGAAGGAAGAAGGTGCTGGCAAGCACAACTTGGTCTGCACCTAGTTCAGACTTAAGATTTTAAATCTAAGCTATTTTAAATACATCTAAAGACTTAAAGGAAGCCATGTCTAAAGCACTAGAAAAAAGGATGAAAATAGAGACTTGCAAAGAAGAGACTATTAATAAAGACTAGAAAATTATAATGAGGAACCCAACAGAAATTCTGGAGTTGAACGTATAATAAATAATGGAAATGAAAAATTTACTTAAATTTACATAAAATTCATATTTGATCAGGCAGAAGAATCAGTGAATTTTAAAGTAGGTCAATTGACCTCAGATGAAGAACACAAACAAAAAAATGAATAAAAATAATGAGCAGAGCCTCAGAAGCCAGTGGGGCACTATTGAGAATGACATCTATGCATAATGAGAGTCCCAAAAGGAAAGAGAAGTGAGAATATGGTAGAAAGAATATTTGAAAAAAATAATGACAAAAAGCTCTCCAAATTTGGAGAGACTATTAATCTACCCACCCAAGAGTCTCAACACACTCCAAGTGGGAAAATTTAAAAGAGATCCACAGCTGGAAACATCAAAAGCCAGCATCTGAAAGCCAAGCACAAAGAGAGAAGCAACTCATCACATACAAGGGGCTCTCGGTAAGAATAATGGTTAATTTCATGTCAGAAACCAGGGAGGCCAGAAAAAAACTAGGGATGCACAGTCTAAATGCTGGAAACAGATGTCAGCCTAAAACTCTATAGCTAGCAAAAATAACCTTGAGAAATGCAAGATAAATTAAGACATTCACAGCTATATAGAAACTGAGAGAGTTTATCTATAGCAGGTCTGCTCTTGTTACAGCTTTTGTATAGATGCCCCCCCAAAAGCCTCATGTGCTCATAGGTGGGGTTTTTTGGAGGTTGCTGGATCATGGGTATGTGATGCTGGGATTAAGGGTGTATGGTACTGAAGCAGTCTACTGATTGGTTTATCACATTTCTGGATATGGAATGGTACAACCCAAAAAGATTAGCCTGGATGGGATAAAAGGGAAAGGGAGATTTGCACTGCACTGCTTTGCTGCCTGCTCTCTGTGAGACCCCTCTGCCATGGTACCCTCTGCCATGGTACCCTGCCTTGGAGCCACCTGACTGTGGAATGAAACCTCTACACATTTTGAGCTGAAACAAACCTTTCTTCCTTTAACTTGTGGGCACTGGATATTGTGTCTTAGTGATGAGAAAAGTAACCATGACAGCCCGTCAAGAAATACTAATGGAAACCAGTCCTTTAGGCTGAGATGAAAAACCACAAGGTAATAATCCAAGTTGACATGCAGACATAAAGACCACTAGTAAAATCAACTGCACAGTTAAATATAAAAGATAGTATAATTTTTTAAAAACTCCTTTGGTCTCTACAGTTAAAAGACAACTGCATACAAAAATAATTACAAATCTATGTTGATAGGCTCAGAATGTGTGAAGATGTAACTTGTGAGAGGGAAAATGAAACCACAGAGGAGCAACTTTTTTCTGTATTATTGAAAATAAGTTGCTATTAATCCAAACAGATTGCTAGTAAATTGAGATATTAATGATAATCCTCAGGGTAACCACCAAGAAAACAAGTAAAAATGTACAGTAAGTAAAATAAAAGAATTAAAATGGCTCACTAGAAAGTGCCTATTTAATACAAAAAGTAGTAATGGAAGAATAGAAGAATAAAAATGATACATTATGGGTAGAAAATAAACAGCAAAACAGTAGACATAAATCCTGCCTGTCAATTGCATTAGATGCAAGTAAATTATACTTTCCAATTAAAAGAGAAATTGGAAAAACAGGTTTTAAAAAATGATCTAACTATATGCTGCCAACAACAGACTCAATTTAGATTCAAAGACACAAATAGGTTGGAAATAAAAGAATGTAAAAGATGCACTATGCAAACAGCAACAAAAAGTGCCTATGGTAGTACAAGACAGAATGGAATGGGCTTTAAAACAAAAGTTGTTACTACAACGGAGGACACTTCATAATGACAAAGGGCTAAGACATCCCAAAGATGTCACAGGTACAAGTATATCTGAATGCAAGCAAGAGTCTCTAAATGCATGAAGCAAACAAAGGTCTCTGATGAAAAGGAGACAGCTTTGTCTTAAATATGTAACTTCCATGATCATTGTAGTGTTTAATATTTAACCCTGTGGACTCTTCATTTGGGTTAGTTTTGCCTCCCTTAAGAGGTCTTTGTTAACATACAAATACAGCTCTGGAGCCACTATTTGTGTGAATACCTCCCCTGCAATTGATTTAAGATGCTTCAGAACAGTGACTGCTTGGGACAGGAATGAAGGTTCCAGGTGTTCTTGATGGAGCACGTAAGTATGCCCTGGAGTGGACCCAGGAGAAGAGCAGGGACCCCAAGACTGAGTGCAAGTCCTAAGAGTAGGGAATTAATACAAGATGGCAGAGGGAGAACTGGGGCATCACAGGGAACAGAAGACCCTAAGGAGGCTACAGGGAAGCACATGCGAGATGCAGGGTAAGTTCAGGCATTGATTTGGGGCTGGAGTTCTTGAACTGGCAACGCTGGGCTAAAGGTAGCAGCAGACCCCAAAAGAATGTAAGAAGCCACCCTGGGGGAGCAGGGGCAAGGCTTAGCTGTGAGCAAGAGCACTGGCCACTCACAGGTAAATAGCCAGGGCCAGAATCAGGTCTGATCTGCTGCCTGAGTCTTGGACAAGGTGGGGAGTAGATCAGGGCTGAAATCAGACAACGAGGTCTGCCAGGATATGGGCACTGACAGGAAAGCCAGGAATGAAGGGCATGAGGCCACGTGGTGAGGTCACACCTGAACTCAGAACCTCGCAAATGGGTCAGGCAGAGAGATGCTCAAGAAAGGTGGTCTGTGAACAGGCTTGTTTCAGATAGATGCTTCCTAAGTGTTAGCTGGTTCCCAATCTAAAACTACAGCAAGGCAAGCAGACTGGGCAGCAACTCAGTGCTGACCAAAACACAGACCCTGCTTATTAGTACCTATGAGGTTCTGGGTACTGTGCTAAGTACTTTACATCCATTACTTCTTTTAGCACTTGGGATGTCCTAGGGATATTAATACCCAGTGTACAGGTGAGTGGACAGCTTGGTTAGGTGACTGGCTTGAGATCTTCACAGCAATACAAGTGGGATAGAACCAGAAGGTTGTTCCAGGCATTCTGCCAGCCACTGGGCCAGGGTGACCTCCAGGTTGACTCTGGTTGACCTGGTGGCTTAAATGGGTTGGAGGCGGGGGGTGGGGGGACAGAGGACTTCTCAGAGTTCTCCTGAAACATCTGCTCTCCACTGTCCTACAGTGAGGCTCCAAAAGGAGGAAGCAGAGGCCTCCTTAGAGGCCTGACCTGGGGACACTCCCTGTAGTCTCCCGAAACTGGTGGAGATCCTCTTACACCATCTTTCTCTGCCAGGTCTCTGAAGAGTGCTGGAATTTACCTCCCCATGCCAGAAGCCTGGTAGCCTGGTGTTGCACTTTATAACTGGGAAAACCCTTGAAGGCACTTTACTAATGGGGAAAATGAATCCTGAGACAGGGATAAGGTAAGGGGATAAAGGCATCTGAGGATTTAAGGAACCCCAAGTGGAGCCTGCTTACCCATAATACCAGTTCCATTTCTGTTTGGTCAGAAGCAGAGGAACTGATCTATTCTATGACCATCCTGGCTTCCACCTACCCTACACACACATACACACACACTCAGTGCCTGCCAGGGGCCCACCCCACCATGAGGCGGTCGCCACTGCCTTTCCCTTAGGACAAGAGTTTCTTGAAAGCTCTCTCCAAACTTGTACAGGGACGGACCTGGGGTCAGTCAGTGAAGGAAAATGAATACGCCACCATCAGTATCTGAGCAGGAGGCTCCCAAGTGTCAAAGAGCCCATCCTACACAATGTTGGTGAGGCAAGAGCCTGGAGGGAACACCTCCAGACCTCCAGACACTGTGCCTCATGGGTCTCTGGTTTCTGCAAGTGTGGAGGGAGAGAGGGGGATAAAAGGAGAGGAAGTGGGGGGAGATCTGTAGAAAGGAGGTGCCACTTGCCTGGTGACCCACTGGGGATGATCTTTCTGGAGCCCGAGGAGGAGGCTAGGGAATACCCTAGGAACTCTAGCTAGCAGCTTCTCCTCTGCCTGTCTGCTGTATGTGGGCTGCCTTTGGCCATCTGTGTGGAGCTCTGACCGACACTTCCCGCTGTCTTCTGCTCAGTGTGCCCTGACACTGGGGCCTAAACCACTCACCTTGCTGGGGGTACCTGGGCAGGATCTTATGATTTTTTTTAATCTGGCCTCTTACCCAGGACAAGAATGAATGCCCTTGCCTGCACTCTAGTGCTAGAACCTCCCCTTCTCCCGTGGAAGGAATCTCATGGGGACCCAGATCTTTCTGTCCGAGCAGTCTGTACCAAAGCCAGCAGCTACACCTTAGTCACTTTCCAAACACCACCAAATGCCAGCATTACAGCCACATTAAAGAAAAAACACTCTCCTGGAAAAAAGAAAGGAAAATAAAATGAAGGTGGTAACTATGGCCCTCGTGCTGGGCCACACTGCCTGCATATCAGTCTCCTCCGTTAATCATGCATGATTTTTCAAGAGTTATTCTGAGGCACATTTAGAACACGGCTTTATATAGCTGTCTATACCTTACTTATACCCTCCAGAGATGGTCGCTCCCTTTAGCAGCAGATGGCTTTTCCCCTTGTTTTCTTTTCATCTCTTAGTCAGAGTTAGGTAGGAAGAAAGCTGACTCCCTAACTCCAGACATAAATTGTCACCCTTGGCTTGCCCTGGAGTCAAGGTTGTCACTAGGGGTGGGCAGGAAAGGCTGTGGGTTCTCTGGGAGGCACTGCACCAGAGACCCAAAAGGGGGCAATCCATGAACATGGTGACCACCAGGAGACTGCTCTGAGGCTTGGGATGGGGGAGGGGCAGAACCCTAGGTGGAGATTTGCTTCTTTCAATTCAAGTCTGTCAGGGTCTATGAAATGTGTGGCAAGAGTACCTCCTTCGACCTCTAGGGAATAGGGGTCAAAGCAAGAGAAACAAATCTGGCACACCTGTGGCCTCCAGGAAGCAGCAAGTTGGCCCTGTACAGTTGCCATGGCAACCATACCACAGAGGCTCCTAAGGGCAAGGGGAGAAGGGAGCTGGAGAAGGCACCTGCTGATTTTTCTGGCCCACCTATTTCTTTCCCCCAGGAAACCAAGCTGGAAACAGAGAGGGGGGAAAAAAAAGAAGTGGACGCTTGGGGTCTAGAAGAGATGCTTGAGAGTAGCACTGCTGACCCATTCGCTTCCCTTCTCTGGGGAGGCAAGTGCCCAACAAAGATAGAGGTCTGGGCGGGCCTTGCCAGGGGTTGGGGGAGTCCAGTCCTCCTCCGAGGCCTCCTGTCATCCACAGCAGGATTTCTTCTTGGTGGGGCGGCCAACCTGAATGGTGTCCTCTCTCACTATGTCTTCCTGTTCCTTGAGGAACCTGGGAGAAGGGGAGAGACAGTGTCCACATGGAGAATCGCTAGGATCAGGAGCCCAGCACCCTCAGAGCCAGGCTTGCTGAGCAATGCAGAGCACTCACAGTGCATAAGACAGCACCGAATGCCCCCCACTCCCGGCCAGGGCAGGGTGTGACTAATGGTACGGCCACAGCTTAGTCAACACAGATCCTTCAGGACACCTCTTCCATGAAGCCTCCCCCACTACTCTCTTGTTGACCCAAGTGTCCCTGATTGCACTCTGACCTTTGTTGCTTGTGTTCTACCACCCAGCATCATGGTGCACTGTTCCTCAGCTTTCTCTCTCACCAGAGTGTGAGCTACTTGAGGGCAGAGACAGTGCCTTTGTCTCTGTGACCCACATCCTATTGCATACAGGCTTGTGACATAGGTTTATTCATAGTTAACTTCCCAGGCCTGAGCCACGTGGCCACAGATCCAGATTACATGTAGGAGGCAAGGGATTTAAAACAATGCTAAGCATCTTATCCTGCTTTATGTGTTCACGGCAGTTTCACCATAAGACCTTCCCCCGACCTTTACAAGCACTCAATTGGGCAGGAAAGATCAGTTTGGTGTTTTGGCAGGCCCAACAAAGCTCTCTGAGTCTGTGTCAGAGAAAAGCCCAGAACTGCCCCCTTAACCCTGATCTCTCTACTGCACACGGGGGTTGTTTTCTTAATTTTTGGTTAGACAGGGTCTTAAGGAACAAGTCTTTCTACGTGACCAGTTCTTCTAGCATCCTAACTGGGGCGACCTCTGACTGATTCTTCTTCCTAGCCTTGTCTCCTCCTCTCCTCAGAACGTTTATTCCCAGCTGACTGTTTACTAATCTCTGTTTAGATACTAGATACAGTGTTGAGAGGCCTCTGAGAGAAACTTTCCTGGGGTCCCTGCAAAAAGACTACCTGTAAGACTCAGAAGATGAAGGAGAGTGACCAACAGGGAGCTTCTTTATTATCACTGCTGGGCTTCAGAGGGCTGCTCCTGATGGCTGAAATCCCACAAGTCTAGGCCACCTGGCCTGGATTCAGAGTGCTGGGGCACACAGGGAGGGAGGCCCAGGGGCATAGTCTGGGCAGAGGGGATGTCATGCGTCTACCAGGCTTGGCACAGCTAGGCTCAGTACGTCCCTTGGCCTGCTGCATGTGTCTCTTTACCTGGCGAGGTGGAGCAAGGACTCTTTGGTGTTGTGACCGGAACGGGCACTGCACTCATAGAAGATCAGATTGTTCTCCTGGAATCATAAACAGGAATTAGGAGCAGGGTATTGGGGGAGTTAGTGGAACCTGGTGGGGGGAGTGCCCTGTCTGCCTCTTTCTAAGCCCTCACCTCCCCTCACAGACCCTTTGACTGCTCATCCCTGTCCTTACTCTGGCCCTGGCAATTTTCCCGCCCCTCAGCTCCCTGTCTGATGCTCGTTCTGTAAACATCCCCCGGTGAGCCATAATGATCGTAAGAGAGCCCTGCACAGCCCAGCTCATACTGGCTCCACTTGCAAGGATGTGCACACTTGTTTTAGAGTCTCAGCAGCCCGGGACACAGGCAGAAACACAAAGGCCAGCGCAGTCCATATTCTTCCAACTTCCCAGGTGAAGTAACTGAGGCCAGTACTGCTGTGGCTGAGCTGCTCTGGTCACACAGTTAGTGAATGGCAGGGCTTGTAGCTGCATGCTCTACACAGAACCCTGGAGCTCTACGGACCCTGGTGGATGTTATGAGCCCTCGAGTTGGATTCTCTTGCAGGCCAGATGATGACTATTCTAGCTGCCCAGGCTATCAGTGCTGGCACATGAGACAACTGTCCCTCACTGCATTACGCAGAGGCTGCGCTGTGTGCACAGGCCCTGGGCCAAAGCTCACTGTCGTGCATTTATCACTTTCGATTAGATTGCTCACTCTGTGATAGCAGTGTTGATGGCACCAGCTCCTGCCTGAAGATGCTGTTTCCTCAGAGGTTGATGTCTTGTGGGCATGGAGCCATCTGAGTGAGGATACTTCAGCAGTCATGGTTCAAACTGTGGCTTGCAATCTAGCTGTCTCCATGCACAGCCACAGCCCGGCTCAGCCTCTGCCCCTTCACCTCCCTGTGTGAGCTGCGATCCAGCCCTGACTCGGTCAGATTTCCTGGTGGGTGAGGGCAGGAGGGTACAGGACCCACTGGGAGACACGACTGCTGATCCCACCACTGGTGAGCTGAGATACTCAACTACCATCTCAGTGTTTTTCTCATGGATTGAAAAGAGAAAAAAAGAAAAGAAAATGGGATAATAATAAAAACACAGGTCTGCTTTTCCTCAGCTAAAATCTTTGGATCTACATGTCTCTGGGAATTCAAAATTTTTTTAATTATAGAAATGTAACACATATGTTATATCTTGTATATTATATAATACCCTCAGAAAGTCTGGGATGCCACTCTATAATCAAGCACATTCATATTTCTTCAGTGAAATACTTGAGTGTTCACTCAAAATACAGTTAAAAATGCAGTCTTGTGTCAGTTCCAATCAGACTTTCCTGCCAAATAAAATATCCAAGAACATTTCTGTCTTCAGGGCATTTGGATCCCAGAACTGCAGACACATAACCACTCGATGACCCTCCACACGGACACCTGGAAGGACTTTCTTCATCTTTGTCCTTGCATGTCATTGTCTGTGATCTTCTCCGAGACTCTGATGAGTCCAACTGCCTGTGTAGGGTGAATGCAATAAGGACTGCAGAATCGCAAGGCTGGTAAGCACCTATCTTTCCAGCTACACAGCTGCATGAAAGAGAAACCTGAGAACAAGCTTTGTCTTGTTGCCTGGTTTCCTCCAAGCCCTACTGGTCCATTCTTGGCCACAGGCTGACGCTTATTTTAACAGTAGGTTTTCCAGTGCCTCCCAAGTTTATCTTGTGTTCACACCCTCAAAGCAGTATCTTAATTGAAACAATGATTCTCTAGCAGAGTGGCCCAAGGAGGAACAGAATGGCCTTGTGAGTAGTGTTTTTCATCCTTGAAGGTAATTAAATGCAAATGCCAATGACACAGAGGAGGCTAAAATGTATAACCTCCTGGTAATTCTGTGTCCCAAGGAACAAAGTTTAGAATAATTCCCCACATCTAGTGGGTTCCAAACAACTCCATCTTGTGACCTGTGTCTTTCTTCAGGCACAGGAGCCAGGACTACCTGGGAGTTCCCACCCTGTCCAGAGAGAACAAAGGCTACTGCTTTACCTTGGCAAGTTGCTCCCCCAGGCCCCGGGGAACTTCTCGCTCCTTCTCATTGTCAAGTTTATTGCCCAGCAGAAGAACAGGAACACGGTCTCCCATAGCTTCCTGCAGAACAGATAATCCCCAACTGAGAAAAGCTTCCATAAGGCGAGCCCAGAAGGGCAGGCTTAAAATGCTGGCTGCAGTGGTAAAATCTGGTTTGCAAGTCCTCTCCTGGCACATAGGAGGGAGAGCACCTCTTCTAAAAGCTTCAGGTTACCACACTTCAGCATGGTGCGTTAGGCCTCTGGCTGCCTCCTAGTCCCCGTCAGGGCAACAACCACTTTCCTCTCTGCACTTTTCTTGGTTCTTGGATGGAAATGCATGCTCCCCAGGTATCCTGGGGCAGAAATAGCAGGAAGTGTGGAGAGGGTGGACAATGGACACCATTAACATTGTGTCCTTTTCTAGGGCTTACAGTGCCCCTGTGGCATTCTCAAGCAACTATGCTTGTGGAATGAACCAAGGAAATTAGTGTGGTTTGAAACTCTTCTACAGAATGCTTGGCTTCGAAGCTGCATCTCCAGAGCCCTCCTGTTGGCACACTGGCTCCATGAGGGTTTGATCAAATCTGACTCACTGTATGGGGCCTGCAGAATTCCATAAAGCACTGCTGAGTGCCTAATTGGAGGTGGGCACCACAGACCTGTGCCACCGGGAGCCTGGGTTCTGAAGGCCGCTGCATGAGGGAAACCCATGAGGCCACAGCAGCTGCCTTTGCTGGGCCAGAAACCATAGGCTCCCTCGCAGCAGCACTGGTTCTGTTTACTCCTGCTCAGCTGGGACACATCAGCCAGGGGCCTGCGTCCTGGAGTCCCTGCCCCTTCCCGGAAAGGGGGCGAAACACGCGCCTCTTTGCAGGGGAACAAAGGGCCCAGTACTGGCAGCTATTCAGAGTGCAAATATGGTAATGCTCATATTTAAAAGGGTTGTTATTTTTACTTTGTAAGATATTTAATTAGGAGCTTTTTATCATAATTTGGTAACTAATAGTTACTCATAGCTAAATGTTTTACTAAATAGAAAGGGCTGTGGAATAACAGAACCTTACAAGCAGCTAGTATTGTTAATACTTTAGCTACTTTACCTCAGCACTTCAAATAAATGTCTCAAGTCCACCTGACAAGAATGCCTATTTTAAATTTAAATGCAATTACCTTTATAATTAAAGCCTCAATGTTTCCTTGATCTGTACATTTATTTTTATTGCAGTTCGGTAGTAGGAAAAAAAATTCTCATTTACTAAATGAGAACATTTGGTTCAGAGAACCCAAAAGAACATTCAACAACAAAATCACTAATGTCTGAGGTTCCATTAGCAAACAGGTCCACCGTTCTCCACCCAATCCATCATCTAGATTCTTATTTCTTGGCTACCTAGCATCTTACTAAATAGAACTCCCTAAAAATGGTATCCGTTGCGAAGATGGGAATTAATGTTTTTAATGATGACTCAAAGCTCCTACAAGATGTCTTTACTGACAATACTGTTGACCTACTGGCAATAAATTAAATTATGTGCAAGGCAGTTGATGTGTCTAGTAGTTTGCAAGTGAAAACCCCACTGCTGTGGCTCCCTATTAGCCAGAGTCAGCTAATGGGACTCTCCCCATTCTCTGAGCCAGGTGATTGAATACTTCTGCAAAGAGTTTCTCACAGAAAAAGAAGAAAAGAGGAGGAAGCAGGGAACTGGGCCAAAGTCTTGCTGTTTAGAGCACATGAGAAAGAGCTATTTGTATACTGATGTGTGAGAAATGACTAAGGCTTGTGGGATTTCTTGACATGGAAACTCTCTGAAAATATGAGCATCAGACTTGAAATCTCAGGGTAGAATTTGAACCCTATTTTGTCATCATTTGAAAGGGACACTGGCTGTGGTTTCTGCCCCTGCAAAGGGGATGATGATACTGAGAGACTCAAAGGGATGGGCTGGGGTTTGAGTTGTGTCTAACATCTGGGCCCTGGGTACCACAACATCAGTGCTGCCTTTCAGGAAAAGGGGCAGAATTCTTCTTTCTTTTAAAAAGCAATTCATAGATATAAAAATAAAACAGAGCAGGAGCAAGTAAAGCACTTGAGCTATGGTTTCTGTTGTGTGTGTTTGTCCTCTTTTATACAACTACTCTGGGCAATTTGCTTCCCCTCCATGGGCTTGGCCTGCTCTGGGTAAAGGAGAATGAAGTCTACTTCCAGAAGAATGGCAAAAATGAAAAAGAACACACGTAAGACCAGAGGATGTGAAACCTGTCACAAGAAGCCGGTCCTTACTACCCTGGCCCTCTGACACAGGAGCAGAGGGATAGGCTGGGTAGGCATGAGGGTCCCTGTGGTTCCCTTCAACCTTAAAAGTCTTGAATTATCTGCCTAAATGCTGCACATTTCTTATCCACAACTAGGTTTTCAGCCTGCTGCTACTTGGCAAAGTAAGGCTCCTAATTACCCACTAGGTGACACACATTCCCCTCCACTACTTTTTTTTTTTACCTAGTGCTAGAGATGGAACCCATGATCTCTTGGATGTGAGGCAAGTACTCTGTCACTAAACAACAGCCCAAGCACCACGCTTCCTTTTAAATCCAAAGCATGTCTCTTTCAAATTTCTGGGGCTTTGGTGAAAAAATCTCAGATTCACTCAACCTCTGTTAATATTGTTATAGATGTTGGTAAAAATCCCGGAAGTGTGACAGACCAGAATGACACGTGATCACTTCTTAGGAGACTTGGGGTGTGCTTTGGGCTCTGTGACCACCTGTTCATGTGGCTCATCTAATAGCTCTTTTCCAAATCTCTAATTCCTGATCTGTAAAATAGGCATCTAGAGCTGTTTTCTCTTCTAGGACCTTTTGACAGAGAACCCTTTCTACATCTTCAATCATTTTAGTTGCCTTTTTCTGAACTTGAGCTTGTTGGAAGACAGATTTGTTGAAATTCTAAAGATTACCCATCTCTGACTTTAAATAACTAGAGCTGTCAGCTTAGAGCTGGGGATTGGCATTCAGCTCAGAATGTGCAGCTGTGGAGCTGGGTTAGTTGTAGGGTGTGTGTGTGTGTGTGTGTTAATATCTATTTGCTGAGAGGCATGAAAAAGCACTTAGCTGAGATAGTGCTGCCATTTCTCTGGAGCCAGAACAAAAAATTTCTCAGCACATTAAAGCACGCCGTTATGCTAAGAAAAAAAATGACTGCAAAATTATATCTTGGGGGTTTCCATATTTATCCACCCCCCGGACTATGAGTCAAAACAAGATTTATTTGTGCAGTGCATTTCAAACTGCTAGCACGTCAAGCTCAACTTGGAACGTGGGAAAAAAATCAAACTGCTATTTTTTGCTTTGTGCTGTACATTGTCACTGAGGACAAAGATCACAGGATGAGATTTAGCTAGCAGCACAGGGAGGGGAGGGAAGTGGGCCAGAGCCCCTTGAGCTGCTCAGTTTTGAGACTGAGGCAAGAAGGACTGAAAAGAAACACCTTTTCTCAGCAGAAGATTTCAGCCATGAGCCATGTGGCGGGACAGAAGCGCAGAGCAGTGGCAGAGTCCTGGATTCTAGGTCTGGCCATGCCACTGACCAGCGGTGGGCACTTCCTCTCTGTGGATTTGGTTTTACCACCTAAAATTAATCTCCAGCTCAGAGACACAGGTCTATCAGAGATACTGGGCTCTCTGGCTTAACCATCCCAGTTATATTCTACTCTCTCAGCGTATAGACCTAATGGTATAGCGCTATCAGAATGACACAAAAGATGAAAATAAGACATTTACATCCAAGAAGGCAGACCTTGGGAGACAATAATCTGGATTCAGGGTAAATATGAATCTACACAGGCTTGGACCCAGCCCTACTATCTGACACAGGGCCCAAGTCTTTAGATATCTTGTTTGTCTCATGATCTTAGGGTGGGGCTCTCAGAGTTCAGCCAGTTTCTTCTCCAAGGTGGAATGGCTAGACCAACTCTAGCCAGTGGAGAGGAGAAGCCAGTGGGACAGTGCAGAGTTAGCTGACTGCTCTTACCTCCTATCTGGAGCACAGAGACCCAGCACTTATGTGGCGTGGGCCTCTTCTGCAGAAGGCCTGCAGGTGAAGTTGTTAATGTGGGGTGAGGACAGGGTAGGGTAAGGTAGATCAGTTCTGAGGGTAGAACTCTCCTACCCCATCAGGCAGGGTAAGTGTGATGGTTTAAATGAGCTTGTCCCCTAAGGGTTGGCCTGGTTCTCAATAAAATAGTGCTGGAGGTGTGACTTCCACAAGGTGAGGCCAGGGGAGGCCTTAGGTTATTGAGGTGCTTCCTTTGGAAGGGCTTAAGGTGGTTCTCTCATGGACCTTGTTTATTTCTTGGGAGGGTAAGCCAGCCTCTCCCCATCCCTGTAGCTTCTGGTTTAACACTACAATCTCTTCCTCACAAACACTTCTTCTGTGTTAGGATCCGTCATGCTGTGACACAGCAAAGAGGGTTCTCACCAGAGCTAAGCCATGTAGGTTCCTGTGCCCTTGATTCTCTTGTACTGTGAGTGAAGTAAACTTTCTTTCATAAGTAGCTTTCCTCATATATTTTGTCACAGTAACAAACAAAGACTAACACTGGTTTCCTCTTCCATGGAATGGCCTTGGTTCCTTTTGAGCTGGAAGGATCATTGAGGTCCCTGTCATTCACACACTCTTGCTCCATTCAGGGCCCCCTGAGAGAGTCCAATGCCAGAAGGAGTCTTTCAGAGCATTTTCTCCACTCACTCCTAGTATGATTAGCCAAAGTTCAATGGCCAGGAAATGGCTGAGTTGGCATGGTAAGAACTTCCTTTCCAGGGAACTCCACCGCTTCCCCCAGCATCTGTTCCACCCCACACAACCTCATGAGAGAGTCTTTCCCATGTATGGCAATTTCAGCCCTTTTTTCTTGTGCTGCTTTTCAGGTTGAGGAAGAAAGGGGCACTGAGAACAGCTGGCCACCATTCAGTTAATAATAAGGCTTCAGAACTATGAAGACTATTATTATAGCTTCCCTTCCACCCTCCTTCCCAGGCGAGGGAGTTGGTAAAGTGCTTGGAGCTCTTTGGAAAAATAAGGTGCTCCACAAATATAAAGTACTTATTATTTTCAGTTCCCCTAAGATCAAATTAGATGTCAAGTTTTAATCTATCACCTGACACCTCTGATTGCTGGTTGCCAAGGTAGAATGACTTAGCTTTTCAAGAATCAGGAGAATAATTGCATTCCTGATGCCTCTGTTCCATACTTCAACACACACGCCATCATCTGACATAGACTCCTGCACTTGCCCTGGAAACCTTGTGCCACTGAGCTGAATTCATTTCCCAATCTGTCATCCTGGTCCCCCAGACTGCCTGGTACATGCTGGGCACACGGGCCAAGCTCAGCAAATTCCTGGTGTGGGGCCATGGGTATCTCTGAAACTGACTCAGCTCCTTGCTACTTACAGGATGGCCCTTGGATGAGTAGCAGTGGCCTCTCCTGCAAATCTGTTAGAAATGCAAAACCTCGGCCCCCAGCCCAGGTCTGCTGATTCCATCTGCTACAGGAGATTCCCAGGCATATGGGAGTTTGAGCCCTTGTTTGGGCTGGGAACCATGGTGGCTGAGGATCAAAATAACTTGAAGAAATTTAACTTTTTTTTCTAGGCCCTGAATAATTCTAACTGAGAGAGAAGGTCTTGGTCTCAGTCTTGTTTAGGTGATTCTCATGTTTACCAGGGTTACAATCGTTGTTTGAGAGCTTATACATTCTGATAAAATTTTTTTAAAAAGAAAAACTGAAAGCACAAATTAGCCACACCTAATGTTTTGGTTGAAATATGAAGTGTCCCCTGTAGTCCCCAATTGATCCCTAAGGCAGCAATGTTTGAAAATGGGGCCTGGAGATGTGATGAAATCATGAAGGCACAAACCTCATCAATGGATTAACCATGATAAATTCATAGCCAAATGGGCCATTAGTAGGAAGTAGGTCACTGGGGGTGTGCCTTTGAAGGGTGTATCCTGTTTCCAGCCCTTCTCTCTGGCTCCTCCTGCTTTCTCTGCTTCCTGGCTGCCCTGAGTTGAGCAGCTTTCTTCTGCCATACCATGCCACAGTGATGCTTCTGCCTTGGAGTCACCTTCCCATAGACTGAAGCCTCTAAGACCATGAGCCTTTCAGTCGCACATTGCTGAGGACCGGCTTGACATGGTACAGAGCAATGTTTAATATTAATAAATAAGTTGAGAGTCTGTCCTAGGTCTACATGACTTGTAGCAAGACTCCTGGCTGGCTTAATGATAGATTAATCTTTAAACCAACAGCCACAGCTGAGGCTAGCAAACAGTCTGTGAAGTTACGGCCTCTCAAAGCAAGACAACATGGAGCTGAGGACTTTGACTCATGCAAATTCCATCTAGCTCAGTGACTGTAGTTAGTAGACAATCAGATTACTAGTAAACCCTGATCTGTTTCTGTGTGCTTTTCCAAAAATATATTGTTCCTCAATTCTTGAACCTTGACTACATTAGCAGTTTACCCCCACTTCTTCCTGTAGCCCACCAGCATACCCCTCCAGCAAGCTGTACACCTAATAAAAGCCAAAGACCCCATTTTCATGGTCCTAGCCCATCATTGAACTTTGACCATCCTGGCACCCTTTGTAACTGTAGTGTATATATTTTGTCTGTGTTTCATCCAGTCATCATCATACCTCTGAGTAGGAGAACAGTGGTCCAAGATCAGGGCCCTGATAGTATATGTGAGGTACTTGGTGCCAGCAATGAAAAGCTGACTAATACACCTAGATAACTCTGAGTTAGCCATGTATGGATCACCCTCCTCTGCATGCTCCAAGGTTTCCATGGGAATCTTCCCAGACACATGCTGACAGTGCTGTCAGTCCCATTCCATGAAGGAACAGACAGACATGCAGTGCTCAGTAACAGTTTCCTGTAGTGACTGGACTTATACTCCAAGATGTGATGATACATTCTGAGATTTCTTCACTTCCACCACCAAGTCCAACTGCATGCTCTCTCTTGAAGACCTGGAAACTATACTCCTAATAATAGCAGAGAGCACAGTCTTGCAAATTTGTTTCCATCTACCTCCATTGCTTCTAGATCATCTTCACCAAGTTCCAATATATATCATAATTTAGATTGGCAGACAATTGAATGTCTGTGCCTGGGAACAGAATAGGTGGCTTTGATAAGTTATGGCCCAGCTTTATTTATTTTAGATTAAACCAGTGTGCTAGATTGTACTAGATAGATGATTTTCACAGGAAAACCCTTTTGCCCACTAAAACTGCATCTGTTCCCTCAATATGCACAACTGAAAAAAGCCAAGCAGATCTGATGACAAAAAGAGATGAGCACCCATAGCTGAGGTCACTGGACTGTCCTTGCCATACCCCACTATCAGGGAATATGTCAGCTTCCAGAGCTTCAGAGATAAGAGTGTAACAACTATGGGGTATGGGGTTCCCAATGTTCCTCCTAGTACTGCCAACAAGAAGGAAGGAAAGGAAAACCAGGAGGATGAGGAGGAGAGTATGACAGAAAAGGAAAGGGAAAGAAAATGACATCATAAATTTCACACTGTAAACAGGAATTGCCACATTTATCTGTACCATTTGCTACTCTTATTAGTCTGGTACACAGATAATCCACCCTATTTCAAATATACAGTCTTGCATTTATAAAGGATTAATGCGCAGTGATTTTGAGAGATGGTTTGTATTAAGTAAATTTCAGAGTAATCCTTAAATCTGCTTCTATTCTGTCTCTTATTTTTCTTGGTAATAAGAAGGATGTAGATTAATAGCAGAGAGTGGCCCAGTCAGTCAAAGTGACACAAAAACAGATTTTGGTGGAAGAATCACAGACAGGTCTCAAGGCCAAAGGGATCAAGAGATCAGCAACCCCAGTGAGTGTCCACTTACTCATCCGCATTGGCCAAGCACCAGGAGGCAAGGCCCCTGTCAAGCATCTGGGTTGCAGTGACAAGGAAGTGGCTTTAGTTCTCAGGAGGCTCAGTGGGAAACACAGGTGGGTAAGCATGTGAGTTACAAAAGAGTCATAAGTAGGTGACAAGGCTACAGCAAAGGCTAAAGATAGGCCTTACGGGCGCAGAAGGGCCTGACAGTGTTCTGAACAAACACTGAATGAATGATGGATCCTGCTGGTGGAAGGCAATGGGAAGTCCCACTGGACTGCTTTGTAGAAGCAGTACATGGCTTGACTACGCTGCCTTTGACCTTGTGAAACCTTCATCAAGGTGGCAGAGGAACAACATGTGTTTGGACAAGAGATGGTTTGCACTCACAAAGCAACACACTGTGAGCATAAACCAAGAAAGTAAAGCCTCATAGGTAGTCCTGGAGTTGAGGAATGCAGCTGCTCAGTGCCCTGGGTAGGCCTTTGGTTTTGGAAGGGGTCCAGAGACTCATCTTTATAGATCAACCTCCCCTGAAGGGTGTGTGGAGGGTTGTGACAGAGGCCTCAAACACTGCACAGAAAAGCTTCTGGGCAGGGAGCAGTTGGGAGCACTGGAACCAGCAAAATACAGGGCTGGGAAAGTGGTGGTGAGAAGGAGGAAGAATTTGACTGTGACTCAATTTAAACACTGCTGTCTTCTCAGGGGAACCTTGGGGGCACCCCGCTCTGTGCCTCTGCTCCAATCTAGCCCTCGTCACTCACAGCAATTGTAATGACACAATTACAGGTAGTCTTAGTCCACTGCTTGGAGCCATAACAATACTACAGGCTGACTAGTTGACCTGATACACTGCTCTGAGGTTGGGCAGTTCAAGCTCAGACAGCTACTTCTAGTGAAGTTCTCTTCACTGTGGTGAGAACTCTGCAGAGTGCCAAGGTGGCACAGGGCATCACATGGCAAAACAGAACACCCCCTCAGGTCTCTCTTCCTCCTCTTGTACAGCAGACCCAGCACCCTTGGATCGGTGTGCAACCCTCATGGTCTCCTTTCAACACCTCCCAAATACAGTAGTCAGATTAAGTTCCACCCCTTCATACCTCACAGAAAGGATCACATTTCAACATGAGTCTTGGCCAGGGCCTTCAAACCACAGCACTTGCGACCTCTGTGTTTCTCTGCGAGATCAGGGGCTGCTGTCACTCCTGACCCCTAGCTCTCACATGCACAGGTAAACAAACATTTGCCTCTGTTTGGTCCCAGAAAGGTGAGAGCCAGAGGAAGAGAGGCAGAGGAGAGGGCCTGCAGATGCCAGAGGGGCCTGCTCACCTCTACGCTGCTGAGCCACTGCCGGACTGACAGGAACGACTCCTTGGCCGTGAGGTCATATACGATGATGATGCCGTCAACCTTTCGGAAGAACTGCTGGGTGATGCAGCGGTACCTGCCCAGGGAGGCCACTGTCAGGCCCAAGCAGCCCTACTTCACAGCCCAGACCTCAGAGACAGCTCCTCACCTCTCCTGTCCAGCCGTGTCCCACAGCTGCAGGGCCACCTGAGAGCCATCCACGTTTATCGTCTTCACTCGGTAATCGATACCTGCAAGGGGGACTGGGTTTGTCATCAGGGCTTCGTGGGGGTGGAGGCATTTTCACCTCTAAATCAGGAAGTGAGGCCTTCATGTCTGGAGTCATGCCATCCCCAGAGGACAGCTGTCCTCGTGCCTCCTGGGAGGCACTGTGGGGAGATGCACAGAGCACAGGACCTAAGCTTTGGTCCTGTCTCCCACTGACTTACTATGGGCCCTGATCAATCACTCAGCATCCCTCAGTAGCAGGCTTCATACTGTGGTGCAACCTATGTCCTCTTTAGTGACACTGTGTAAGGCCAAGTCAGAGCCCATGCAGGAAAGCAATGTGCTAATACAGACCACTGCTGCCCTTCATGGATTCGCTTCCTCACAGGGAAACTGAAAGAGGGAAGATGGAGCCCAATGTATTCCCTCCCTCTTGCACTCCCATTCTTCTCCTCCTTCTGTCTTTCTCCCTCCTTCCATCCTTTCCTCTCTCTTTATTCCTCTCACTTCTTTTGGCTAAGATCCCCTAATAAAATTTAAACATCCTGGGGGATGGATCATGCCTTAAGACACCCATAAGCCAATCTACAGGTGTGTGGAAGAGGAGAAGAAAGGAAGAGAGAGGAAGTGGGGGAGGGATCTAAAGATGGCATTTACCCTTCAGATGGGTTTAGGATCTGTTAGCCATCACAAATATCCCTCCAGGGGTGTGACCCTCTCTGGGGTCATCTGCCCCAGAAAGAGGGACAAGGTCAGTGATAGGCATTCTGGGCCCCACAGTAGCACTCAGAGAAAAAGATCTTGACACAGGTTCTCAGTATCCTCTCCTGTGACCTGTAAAAATATTCACATATGCAAGATGATGTTCCAAAAGTCTTCTCCCTTAAGGCACCCAACTGTAGAATGGCAGAGTGTCCCATCTCCTTTTCTGAATTGCCTGTGGCGTCCATTCCCTGGGGGACTCAGGAACAGGACTGGTAATGGCAACAGGTACAGCAGCTGAACAAGCACAGGACTTGCAGTCCTAAGAGCTGGGGAGTTTAGTTCCTAATAATCAGCCTGATTGTGGGCCTCAGTTTTCTCGCTTACAATAGGGCATACATGAGCTATTTCCAAGCTTTTTTCCAGCTCATGTTCTACCAAATAAACCATCACTGGACATCATCAGCCACTACTGAAGGAGTAGGTGGGAGTCATATGGTGGGCAGGTAGAGTGCTTTTGGTCATACAGGGGTTCTTGGTCACAGGGTTCTTATGGGGATGTGGGAGACCACAGAGTCTGCAAAGCTCTGGCAGTGGAAGGGAGCCTGGAACAAGAATCCAGTCCCCACTCCTAGATGTGCTGCAGTGGTATGCTGGAGTGGCAGTAGGCCAGAGCCCAGTGCTGGGTTGGGCTGCCTTGGCCTTAGGGGTCTGCAACTCATCAGCGTATACACTTCCCTCCAGGGAGTATTCTGCAGGTTGCTGTGACAGCTCCTCATTGACACTGTAATGAGGCAAGGCAAGCTGTGTGGTGGGGAGACTAATCTAAGTGGCGGCCCCAGCAGGGTGGATGTGGTCCAGATACAGAACCTTTGATTTTTCTCATTCCTAAATTGTAGGTGCTTCCATAATTGACCCCCAGGGAAGTGCTGTTAGTCTGATTTCCTCTTTTTTCAGAGCTTTCCATTTCAGGGCCACATGGTGGAAAAGTAAACAGACCTGCTCCAATTGGCAGGAAGAAGCCCACTGTGCAGGGTCTGTGCATACCCACCCCCCAGCCTTCCACAGAGCAGGCCAGTGTCAGACTGGTGGCACCTGAAAAGCAAACCTGTCCACCTTCCTGAGGTTTGGTTCAGGCTTTGTTCTCCTTCCCTTCAGGGCCCAGATGCTCTGTCATGGGTAGGGTAGCTCTTGGTCTGTTGTTGGAGTGGGGCACAGGAGGGGGCTGGGAAGATGTAGTACAGGAAAAGGAAGTGCAGGAAAAGAACCAGAGGTAAGAATGGAGAACTGTGACCTGTGAGCAGAGGTCTGTGAGTAAGAGAAGTGTGGAAAGAATCAGGTCAAAGTAGGAGAAAGAAAAGTCTCCCTAAGTGGGGTTCTGGTGCATCAGAAGTTTGCCCAGTTTCTCAGCCTGAAGTGGAAGATGACTTGGCCTAGCAGCCAGGCTTGGAGGCTGTTGAGGGGTATCCAGATCAAAGCTTTCATTTGAAAAATGAAGGAAAATTGAAACCCAAAGAGGGATTAAGTCAACTTGAGGTCACATAGCCAATTAGTGGCAGAGGAAAGATGAGGGTCCAGAACTTCTGATATCCCAAGGACCCTAGCAGCCTTTTCTGTCTACACCAACCTCTGCCCATCTCCTGAGGCAGAAAAGGATCCCTGCCACTTACTGGGCTCTAAGTGGAAACAACTCAATACTCTCAGAGATGCTGTGGAGAGGACAGAGGTGTGTTTGTGGGGAACAGGAATACAGGTAAGCCTCTCAAACACTCTGGGCCTTAGTGTCCCACCTGTTGAATTGATAATCCTGTTCCTCCACTGTGGTTGTGGAGCCAGATGGATTTGATGAATACAAAAGCCCTTGGTCAATACTCAGACCCTAAATATATTAAGTATAGGGGACTTATCAGCTTGGTTAAATAGCACACAGTACTCATTCAATGCATGTATTTTCTGTTGAGTGATTCTGCTTGGTGGAAGCTAAAAAGTCAATATGCCCTTGGGTGTTGCCATAGATTCCAAAGCAGTGTGTAACTGTGGTGAAGCAATTAAAAGCCTCTATTTAAACAAAATATTATTCAAGAGTGGGAACACATTTAGCTATGACCATCCATTCATAACTGACCCTAATGAGCTTCTGCAATTAATTCCAGCTGTCATGCAGCAGGCCTGAGACAAAGAACAGGTGAAATTTGTGTGTAAAAGGAGCTGTCCAGAGCACATACCTACACATGCGTGTGTGTGCATGAGCACACACACACACACACACACACACGACCATATGTACACAAGGGAGCAAAGCAAGGAAGTAGCAGGCCCATTTCAAGCAGGGATGTGGTAAAGTGGCAGAGTTTAGGGCTTTAGAGAAGCCCTGGTCAGTCCTGGGGAAAATGAAGAATCAGGGCCCTGTGAGAGAGGAAAAGGAGAGGCACAAGACAGAGCAGTTTCCGAGATGATATAAGAGTCCCAAATCCATCTCTGCCAACTTTCATCCCATAAATCTAGGGTTGGATTTACAGATTCTGGGTCCCATCCCATTGAATGAGCTTAGCAACTGGTAGTGTGGGGGTGTGGGCTTCACCCAGCCCACCGTTGAGCACAGCAGACACTGGTGTCCCTACCAGCCAGCACCATGGGTCTGTCCAAGGACTCCAAATTCCTTCTTGGGCAAAGACTCACCCACAGTGGCTGCAATGCCTGTGGAGAAGTGGTCTTCACAGAGCCTCCTCAGTAAGGATGTCTTTCCTACCGCAGAGTTGCCCACAAACACAATCTTGAAGAGCCGATCTGGAGTGGGTGGCGAGTGTTCCTCCTGTGGATCAGACAGTTGTTCCGAGCACCTTCCAGGGACAGCCCTTAGTCCCTGCTGTTGCCCTGACTCATCCTTCTTTTTCTGACTATGGTTCCTGGGAGCCCAAAACCAGAGACGCTGCCCCAGGCTCAGAATGCAGTTAGCACTGTGCTCCAGGAACAAAGGTCTTTCTCACATCATTCAGAAAGGAATAGAAACAGCCATCACTAATGTGAGTTGCCCGCCTGCTGTGACTCTGGGGTGGGAAGGCAGGCCCTGGTTAATGGGGAAGTGGGGGAGGCAGGCATGTAAACAGTCATAGGGGCACAATGCTCAGACAGCTATAGGAGCACAGAGGAGGAGCCGTGGGAACAGGTGGCAGCTTAGAGGAAGCAGGGATTCTTCAGGTAGACAGGACTGCTGGGCCATTTCTAGGAAGGAGACCTAGAGAGAAGGTAGCTACATCACAGGGGCAGAGACATCCAGGCTGGGCTGTGAGTCCCTTTTTTCTGCACTGTCACTGAAAGCTGAGTGGAATGGGGGCTCTTCCTGCTTCTCTGATATGGCTCTCTTTTTCTCTCTCCTCAGTTTCTAGCCATCTTCCTCAGATACCAACTGGTCTCCACTCAGGAAGCTGGAATGTGCTGTGATGTCTGGCTACTGTGGCTTCCCAGAGGCCACTGCAGTTTCTCAGAGGCCACTGTGGCTTCCCCAGAGATACAGAGGACAGTGCAGGGAGCTATCCCCACCAGTTGAGGACTTTAAAAGCTGGGGGGGGGGCTTGCTCAAGGACACAAGGTGAGTAGGATGTGGCTTGCGGTCCCTTCCTTCAGCCTGGCGGCCGTCCCCTCCAAAAGTGCTTACTCACTTGAGTCTCGTCTGCAGGCTCAGTTCAGCACTGCCTGGTCAGAGGAGTCTTTCTGACATCTATTTAAGAGTGGATTGGAGGAATTAGCTCCTCTCCTTGAGCAAATACTATAATGGAGTGGCAGTTGATATCAGCAGTACCTGAGTTTCAGAGAAAGTCATTAGGAGTCTTTTGCAGAGAAAGAAATTCCACCTAGTATATAGGAAGGAATTCAAGGTCAATTAAAGAATTTAAACTAAAAAAGATTTTAAAGCCCACACGCAAAAATGATGGCCCTGCCCTGTTTTGTATATTCATGCAATGAACAAAGATGCTGGCACCCTGCCTGTCTCTCGTCCCTGTATCTCTAATTGTCATTTGTTTGAGCCTAAACCATTGTGCACCGGGTGGAAGTACAGGTGGAGGGAGAATGGGACAACCAGGGTAGATGAGAGATCGTGCTGGCGGAAATCCCTGATTCCCAGTTCTGTGGCTGCTGCCCGTCCCTGGGCAGAGAAGTTCTTCTGTAGCCCCAAAGCAAATGGAAGTGGTTCAGCTCGGAAGAGCAGCAAGCACCTGCTCACACCAGGCCCTCAGCCTGCGTCTGCTGCGAGAGACAGTGACACAGCCAGGCTACGGCAGGGGCCAGAAGAGAGGCCTCAGGCAGGCCACAGGAGCTGCATGGCCTTTTTAAATTTAAAAAATTTAAAAATAGAAAAGTAATACATGCTAATTGTTAAAGCTCGGTATTATGGAAAAGAAGGGAGACAAAGAATGCTTCATAATCTACTCACACACCTCAAAATGGTCATTATTCATATTCTGATGCATTTTTCCTTGCCTTTTTCATTTATTCATAAATACAAGTTTTTATTTAGAGTTTCTATGTAAATGTATGTTTTTTATGAAATTTGAAACATATATAATTGATATTTATCTTATATATAATCACATCTAACCCTATACAATTTTACTTATTTTATCATTTCATATATAAATTTATCCTATTTTATCATAATTAAAAGCTACAGTTTTCAAATGTGATTTTTAATACCTATGTAATAGTCTCTTAAATAATATAGTATAATTTATGTCCTTGTGGCTATTTTTTAATGATCTGCTATTATAAATGAAACATGTTTTATTTCAATCTGTATCTGATCTTGGTTATTTCCTTTGGGAAAATTATGATAAATAAAAGTGCTGATTTGAAGGCTATAGTATTTTAATTCTTGATTCCCATTGTCCAGTACTTTCCATAAGAGCGGTGCTGGTCATCCTCTCTATGCATGGGGCTTGATGGGCAGACCCCCTTTGACTCTGTCATGTGGCTTTCAGTAAGTTATGGTCCTCTTTGCTGCAGGCTCTGTCTAGCAGTATGGGCTTGTGGGGACAGCACAGATGTGAGAGAGCTCGGCAAGCATCAGGTACAGTGTGCAGCTTTGAAAGAACCCACTGTGTTATGCTGCCACAGACACTCATGGACACTCCCGTTTTCCACCTTCCTTTTGTCCTGAGATATTCACAGGAGTGACCTGTAGGTTCAGCCAGGAACCTCAGCCAGGAATGATGAACAGGCCCACCTACAGCTATTGCTGGGGGAGAAACTCACGGTGGCAAGGGCTCAGTTCCATGGGGCTGCACAGTGCACAGGGTTAGAGACACCTGCACCTCACAGTCTCTAACTGTGAGATATTTGAAAGCTGGACATTTGAAAGCTGTTTCAGAAGGTGAAGAGGAGGCTGAAGGCTTGAGCAGGCTATTTCAAGGCCTAGGTCACAGAGGAGGGAAGGAATATCAGAGCCAGAGGAAGAATCTATATGGCCTCCTGTCTCCTTGCAGAATTTAGCAGGAAGGCTTAGCAGGAGGAGCAAACACTCTCTGAAGGGAAGAATAGGCAGGGAATTGGGGGATGAAGACTGATTGACTAAGAACCAAGAGGGAAAACAAGTGTGCACACACTTTCTAGCAGGGACTGGCTCTGCTGAGAGGAGTTATGTACAAAGCTTTGAAAGTCTCTGACGTTTCATGGTATGAGTCCAGAGGAAGTCTATCTTAGGTAGGCATTCAATACATGCTTTGAATCTGAGTCAGAAAAGAGCACAGGGTGGGATGGGGCCAACATCAGAGTTAACACAGAGAATTCATCAGTATCCTAAGTTTCTCCCCCTGACACTCAGCCAAGCAGGGGAAGGGAGCGTGTGGAACACAGGAATGTGAGACATCCCAGAACCTGTTGTGTCTACTTCCTGAATGCCCTTTGGGACTCTTGGGTGAAAAGGCAAAGGACAGATCATAGAGCAATGCCTACAAACCAGTTAGGCTAGGCCCTTACCTGGCAGAGTGCTTCTTTTCCAACAGGCTGCCCTCGGGGAGATGTGGGGGATAGTGTCAACGTTGGGGCCTGTGGGATTGGTCCCTCTGCCCCCTGGCTGGAGACCCCCTCTTCTTCAGAGCACTTGTTCACTGGTTTTTCAGGGGTGCCATCCAGGAGCTGGGGCAGGGGATCTTCCTCGATAGAGATGATCCTGCGAAGCGCCCGTCGGAGTGGACCCCCAGTCTCTGGCTCGCCGGTCCCGGGCTCCTCTTCCGTGAGGGGGTATGCACTCAGGCCCAGGGAGCTCTTCCTTCTCGGAATACTAAATACATCTTCCTCCTCCTCAGACTGGCTGTCAGGATGGGGAAGAAACACAAGTTGGGGGAATAGCCTACATTATAGAATATCTTTTGTGACAGATGACTGAAGAGCACTAAGCCTTTGAAGGAGGGCAAGAAAAACAACAGATCTGGCACTTCTTTAGCTCATTCATTATAACACTAAGTACCTGATGATGAGAATGAAGATGAGATGAAGATGAAAGATTACGACCAGGCAAAGGCTGTCAACAGGTGGGCACAGGGTTTGTCCATATGCATGCTGGGCTTAGTGGGGACCTGTTATGGTTTGGAATCAAAGTATTTTCCCAAAGACTCATACATTAAAGGCTTGATCCCCAGAGCAGCAGTCTTCAGATTTGGGTTCTAGAGAAGTGATTGGATCAAAAAATGTGTTAACCTCATCAATGCAGTCATCCAGCAAAGAGTTCACAGCTGAGTAGGGTGTTGGCCAGTGTGGTCTCAAAGGAAGCGGGCCCCTGGACAAAGGCTCTGCCTTGTGCCCAGGCTCCTCCTCTTTGGCTTTTCCCCTCTTTCTTCTGACTGCCATGAAGGGACCAGTTCTCCTTCACCACATGATTCCATCATGATGCTTCTGCCTTGGAGCCAACCGACCATGGACTGAAGCTTAGGAAACTGAGTCAAAATAAATCTTTCTTTCTTTAAGTTGTTTTTCTCAAGAATTTTGTCACAGCAATGGAAAACTGGCTAACATAAGGTCTAAAGCATTAATGATGAAAATAAACACATTTTTACAAATTCGGAGAGTGCTATGAAGACAGTAAAGGCAGTGAAGAGAGGAAGTAAAGCCCCTGACTGGCAACTGGGTGGCTTGCTCTGTCCCCAGTACCAGCCCTTATAAAGTGTTCATTCACAGTTCCACTCTGTAAGCCTCGGTTTCTTCACTGAGGAAACTGAAACGAAAGGTTCAAAAACTGCAAAGGTGGCCCATCTGCTCTGCCTATTCACAACTGCAATAACCCACAGTTGTAGGCATGTTCACTCCATGCTCTCCAAAGTTTGGGATGCCGTGGCTGGGGGGGGTGCCTCTCTCACAGTAGGTGTCTGTTCCTCAGAGGCAGTTGCCCTTTGAGAAAGGGAGTGCTTTGGGCCTTAAGGAATATCCATACACTACTTCTTTCTGTCCCTGAATGTGCACAAGGGCACATTCATTTCCTGACCCACCTGAGCAGAAACAACAAAGAGGAGAAATGGGAGGGGAAAAAAAAACCAGGCCCCTGGGATGTACACCAGGCACAGGTGGTATTTTTAGGAAGTTTGGAGAAAAAAGGCCTCACTGACCCTAGTAAGCAAGGGAGCACCTTCTAGGTCTTTGTGAAAAAAGGTGAAGCTGAGAATTTTGAAAGGGAACGGAAGGCAGGCAGGACCTTATGTGCAAGCTGAATCAATCTCTCTGTCTCTCTGTCTCTCTGTCTCTCTCTCTTACACAGATTTGAAAAGCAAATGCAACAAGGACAAAGTAGTGAGGTAACAGGACCAAGGGAGAAAGAAATTTAGTGAGGAACACAGAATATGCAGAACACAGTAACACCCTTCATTTTATCCCTGGCTTATAGCATTTTTTGCTCCTAAGGACTGACAGAAAGAAGAAGACGAAGAAGAAGAAGAAAAAGAAGAAGAAGAAGAAGAAGAAGAAGAAGAAGAAGAAGAAGAAGAAGAAGAAGAAGGAAGAGGAGGAGGAGGAGGAGGAGGAGAAGGAGAAGAAGAAGGAGAAGAAGAAGAAGAAGAAGAAGAAGAAGAAGAAGAAGAAGAAGAAGAAGAAGAAGAAAACAACCTCAAACAGCACCATCCTAAGGTTAATTGCAATTCAGAAAGATCAATTAAGACGTAGTGCTTGCTTATAACAATGGTAAATTCATTTGGATCCTTTGATAGAAAATAAGGAATCTACAGCAAACCAAACACCTTTCCTTTACTTATAAAGACCACAGTTTTAATTAAAAGCCAGCTGGCTTCTTCCCAGCACACTTCCTGTCTATACTATCTAGCTTGGTAACCGTAGCGTGACAAGTACTCCCACCCATTTGCACCCACCCATCTTGCCCAGGAAAAGGGGATATATGTGTGCAACATGAGCAGTGCGCATGCAGCCTGTTTTTCCAAAGGCTTTGCAATCAGAAACAAAATAGCCACTTACATAGGTTCTAAAAGGAAGCATTTCTTGGAAAGGGCTTTTTTATTTGGGAAATTCTTAGGCACTGTTGACATTTTATAATACCCTCAGCTTAGCATGACTAAGTTTATTTTTGGTTTTGCCACCAAATGCTCTCTGGCATCAGTAGGAAGAGCATCCACTTTTGCCAAGCATGTATTGGGATTTGGAGTTCACGATTTATTGCTTAGTGGATTACTGTCTGTTTCCTCTGCTCAAGAAAGAAGTCTATTTCACTCACTCACTTCAGGCACCCAGCACAGAGACCAGGACCTCACACAACTTCAATATTAAATGAGCATTTAATAACAGATATTAACAGTGAAAACTATGTCCAATTCATCTTTCAAGTCTTTGTAAAATTCAAAAGAATACCTGGCACAGAGGAGGCAGTCAGCAAGTGCCTGCTGAATCAATCAACGGATACACTCAGTGCCATGGAACCAACAGGCCAACTACCACTGCAGAAATTTGGCTTCCAAATTGTATCTCATTATTCAGCTATTTAGAGGTGGAATTTATGGCAATCAGACCCAAAGATTTTTCCTGATGAGTTGATTTATGTTCCCAAAGTTACTTTCTTCTGCACAAATTTTTATTTCATGCTTGCTTCTCCCTGGGTCTGATTCTTCAGGGCCTCCCCTTCTCTGTGACCATTATGTGGACAAAGAATGTGCCAAACAGGATGAGGTAGGGGGTCTATTGTCTATGCATGACCAACAAGCCAATACTGGGTTCTTGAACTCAATCATGTAGTGTCCAACAGCAGCAAAGCATGTATTTGAGCTACTTAAATATGAATCTGTGAAACAATCTGTCAAACACAAGCCCAAGTCTTATCTATAAAAGAATCCATCCAATAAGACCCCATATAACTCTTTAATTAACCTTCATAGCTAAGAAAGTCGTGTTTCTGAAAAAGCCAGGCATGTCCACTCTGCTCAGCAGACAACAGCGTTATTCAGCCCCACCTCTGTTTCTCTTTCAGAGACCCCTCCTCCTCCTCTTGCCCTGTGCATCCATAGCACCCTTAGATCCCTTTCTGTAGCACATACTAGAATAGGCAGGCTCAAAAGACAATGGCCTTTCCTGAAAGTTTCCTCTGAATAGTCCCTCCAGCATGGATGTCACAGCAGGGAAGGTCACATTCTCCAAGTTTCCAAGGCAGTGAGAGCAGCTGATGTCAGAAGTCCCCTCTGATGCCATACCCAGGACCCAATTTTCACAGAGTGTGACCCAGAGCCAACACTCAAACAGATGAATGAGTGATGAACAGTGATGACTTACCTTCTAGGAATCCCTCCATTGTCCACATATTTGCCAATCACAGAGCCAGATCTCTGCTTCCAGCTTGCCTTGGAAGCAGCTGTGTTTGCCTTGGCTGCCTTATCTTTCTGCAGAAACACAGAATGCCCTCAGATGCATGCCTGAGAATTGGCCCCAATGTCTGAGAAGAAAAGGACTGAGCATTCCTGCTTCTGGGAGGAAGGCTATATCAAGATTCTGAAGTAAGTCAGTAGGGTGCTTGTCTCCCTATTACCTCTCACCCACTCTCTCCTTTGGGTAGCACCCCAATTCCTCCATCTTGTTTCTAAAAATTGAATCCAAGGAATAAATACCCAGTGTAGAACCTGGGTCTGCTATGTTATTCTTCGCAGCACTGATAGTTTGCAAGAGGACAAATAGGAGATAGCTGTTCCATGCATAAGAAAAATATTATCATTAAAAGCTTCTGCATCTTTGAAATCACACTTGTTTGTGTAGCTCTAATCTCACTTTATTTCCAAATCCTCAGATACAATAAGAAAAGGAAGAGCCCAGAGAGCCAAATAAACCAGTGTCTTGTCCATCTCATATGCTACTGCAAGATTTTCAGATCTTTGGGGAGATAGACTTGGTGTAGATAAATGGCTCCAACATCTGTGGAGTAGGGCCTTACAACTCTTCTATCCTAACAGATGTCCTCCAGGAGAGCAGAGAGAGTCAGATAACAGGAAGAATCTCTCATTAGTCACCCAGCCCACGTGGTTCGCCATGATCCTTAATGAGGGAAGGAAAAATTGCCACACTCCCAGGACCCCTTAAAAGTATGGCTTTAATGATTCTAGATGAATCTTTAATTATATCCTAAATCAGCAGGACTTTATCCCTCTTTCTTCAGTCCCCACTGGGGTTCTTCATTTTATCTCTCTTTCAAAGCAGAATGAGTTTGGCAGGTGAAAGAAGTGGGGTGAAGGGATTAGGCTGACATTTGTTTGGAAGTTAAAAAAAATCCAGTGTTACATCTAAAACAATTATAACCATCAGCATCATCAAACAAACATGTTTAGGCTTAAGTCTTGCCCAGATGGTGCACACAGTTGGGCAGCAGACACGTTAGTCATCGATGATCATATCGAAGGCAGGGAGTGTCACAGGTCTCCCAGGTACTGGTGGTTTAAACCAGGTCAGGCCCAAGTCAGGGCAACCTAGCTGCCTTATGCCAGCCACATTTAGGGTACCACTCAGACAAGGGTGCAGTACACATCACTCTCTTCATAACAGCTTTTCTCTTAAATCCCTATATTATGGTGACAAGGATCTCCTTTCCTCATGTAACAGCAGGGATCATGGTCCCAAGTGATGAATGACATGCCCAGGGACACACCCACAACTCATAGTGTGATAACCCTATAATTAGGAAGCCACACCAATCCATCCTACCATAGTGATGATGCTAGGGTACAGAAGAGGGGGAGTTCCTTTAAAGTAGAAAAAAATTGACATAAAATAAATTATGTAAACAGCTATAGACACATTTTTACTTTGTTCTTTGACTGTGTAAAAATTTAAATGAAAAGAAAACTAAGCATTTTGGTTTAGAAGTTATAGCAGCATTTCAACTGCACCATCTCACAGATGGAGATGTTATCTCTGCAGCCAAGAAAGGTGCAGCTCTCCCAAAGGTGTTCCTCCCACTATGCCCAGAGGAAAGTCTGTTACTTCATGGAAATGCAGTCAGGTCACAACCTTCCAGGTCACTTGGTTTTTATATCATTTTCCAAACACCTGGCAACAGCATCCTGCACCCACACCAAGATCCAACACATCCCAACGTCAGGACAATCTTGGGTCAGCCCTGACACAGATCTGGCTGCCCTTACATCACTGTCATTGTCTCCCACTGCCCCCACCCCAAAGGAAGCACAGGTCACTGACCTGAAAGCTTATGTCCCGTTCATCCCGGAGGTGTTTGTTCCTCTCCCTGTAGACAGAAAGGGGGAAGCTACTCAAACACAAGTCCACAGATCCAACAGTCGTCATTTTACTGGTCAAATGGGTACATGGCCAGGCTGAGTGTGGAAGGACCCACCAGTGTGTGGAATCTCTTCCCTTAGGGAAGTGACTAACCACAGAGGGTAGTTTGTAAATCAGCAGAGAGGCAGGAGGTTAAGACCAAATGATCTATGACCACCTGTAGCCCCACAGGCTCATGCATGGCCCTCGTCACTAGGGGGCAAGCTCTCCTTCACCAGGATTGCTGTGAAGCCCCCTCTGCCTAAGTGATTCTTCAAGCATGCATGCAGGCTCTATTCAAAGGGCTGCTGAGTACTTGCCAGGCTCTTGGGGATGCACTTATGAACAAAGTATGAAGGCCTTGCCTCAAGATGTTAGCAGGGGGATCATTGCTTCAGAAAACATAAAGCAGGAACACAGAAGAAGAGAGCCAGAGAGTTTCACGCTACTTCCTTTACCATGACCAGGGAAGGCCTTGCTGATGACATCACATGTGAGCAGAGACTGAAGGAGGAGAAAACAGTTAGGCAAGTGTTGGGGAAGAGCAGTCCAGACAGGAGAGAGCAAGGCAAGGCTCACACTGGAGCATATCTGGTATGCCTGAGAAACAGGAAGTACAGGTTACTCAAAGGGAGAGGAATTAAGAGGTCAGAGAAGATAAGGGTGGGTGGGCAGCTTCCTATTTGCCACCTCCTGGATCACCTGCGGAATGCTGATTTTCATTCCAAATGGTATATGAAACTGTGGAGTAGGGAGGAGTGGGTTGCAGAGAGCATCACGATCTGACTCTGGCTTTGAAAGAATCCTCTTGGATGCTGCACTAAGATGTGACTTTGGGAATAAGAGTGGGCCCTGAGAGTGGACTGGCAACTTTAGTGAGGTGGAAGTCATGGGTGAGTGGACAAGAACTGTTTCAGTGGGACAGTGGCAAAAGGACATTGTTATGGATTAAAAACTGGTGGTCATCTTAACATCAGTGGAATTAAATCAGCAGGGTGCTGAGCGTAGATGTTCCACCTGAGGAAAGTTGTCATCATAAATAGAGATGTGGAGAAGGAGGCGTTGAGGTGGTGAGGCATTGTGGGTTCTCCTACATGTTGCTGCTTGAGCCGCTAGGTTCTCCTGGAAAAACTCTGGTCCTTACATCGAGCATCGCTTCCTGGCTCCAGACAGGAAAACGTGTGCCATTTAATCTCCAGGATGAACTCCACACCTGGCTTCCTGGCATGTACTCAGCTGTGCTTATTGTTGGAGGAGCTCGGGCCTCTGTGTCGCTGAGAATGGTTGTGGTGCTTTTCATGACAGCCCTGGTCTTTGTTTTGAGTCTGACTTTTCGGCTCCAGCATAGAACACTCAACCTACACGCACAGCTCCTTCACCCCTCTGGCATAGACTTTCTAGCTTCCACCGCTGACCTTTGGGTTTTCCCACCACGGATCCATAAAAGAGAGGGGCGTGAGTCCTTCTTGTGGGCTCTAGACCTCCAGTTGGGCTTGTGGGAGGCAATGTCACGAGCTCTGGGTCTTCATCTGGACTAATACAGGATATTGCTGAGGGATTCAGGTCCTTGGCTGAATATTTTATGTCTTTAGTGTTGTGGACAGATTTCTTGCATTTTCTTGTGTTAACTCTGGGTGACCATAATAAAATAATATTATAAATTCCATGTCCTGATTAATTGTTCTCCTCACAACCCCTGACTACAACAGACATGGAGACAGGAAAGGTAAATGACTCTTTCGGAAGTCAAGTGATGGAAGAAATGCAGAGCAGCTGGATGGAGAAGTAAAGACGACAGGGGTCAGGTCTGAAATATTGCAGTGTATTTGTGGGTGCCTCTAACAGAAAGGGAATGGACAGTGCAGGATAGTGAGAACAGATGCTAGAGGGACCCCTCAGCAGCCAAGAAGGCATATCGATTCCAGAGCCGGGCAAAGGGGTGAGGTGGGGTGGCCTTCACTCCCCCACTGCAGCTTGGAAGGCAGAGACTTGGCCCAGGTGGGAACAGGGCAAACTCCTGTGTATAGCTTCTGGTGGGAGTCTAAGTAGGAGGGCAGAAAGGGGGCTAGAGGTTTAATGGCATTGGCATTGTGGAGTGAGGAGTGAGAGGGCCTGAGGTGTGGTATGACTGCAGGATGCACCGGACTGTAATGGTTGAGACTCTTACCCATTAACACAAGAGATTGAAAGACCACAAAGTACATGAAGTTCTGTGATCTGATGACTCTTCAGACCATGGCTTCTGGACCAAGCCACAATTTTGAAGGGAAAGGGAGGTTCAGCAGATGCCAGGCCCTGGTCACCACAATGCAACCACTTACTGGGCATTCCTGGGGCCAGAAATTTTCCCTGTGTGTTGTATGCTATAGGACTGGTGTCAGGCAGGCCTCAGGGATGACAATCAGGGTGAGTCTAAGGTTTGGGGGTGTTCTGTAAGCCTGGAATAGCAGAGGAAGAACCACACATAGAAGGAATATCCTCTGTGCAAGGGCAAAGTCAGCAGTCTCATACCAAGGTGAAGACTTTGGGTACCTAGATGTCTCCCTTTGATGGAAGGATGCTGTGCTATTTCCTGCCTCATGCAGTCTGCAGAAACTACAGCATTTAAAGAAATGCAACATGTCCCTCCTTTTACCACATCGTGGTCTGCGCATGAGGAAATTCAGATTCCAGCTGGTCACATCATCTGCCCAGGATCACACCAGCCCATGAGAATTTCGAGCCAGATCCAGGGGAGGCTGCTTTTGACCTGGTACTGTCACTGATGCCAGACACAGTGATGTGGCCTTGTTGTCATAAAACCTCCAATCTCCAAAGCACACCTACAAAAGTGATTTGAACTATCTGAACCCAGATGTTTCTGTCCTAGCATCAGTGGATGCCGGGACAGCTGCAGTGCACCAATCACATTGCAAAACCGAAAACTCCACCCTTCCTGACACAGGCTCACTTTTTTTTGAGGGGCAGCTTCCAGACCCGTGAACTTTGGGTTTATTTCAGTGAGCCTTATAAGTCTAAGGAAACTCCTTTCTTTTGCTGTTTGCTGTCTGAGATTTGTTTACTCATCCAGAAAACAGGGGTAGAATATAGCTGAGTACAAAGAAGAGCCAGCTATGGATTTCAATCCTGGCTCATCAGTGAGGAACTTCATGGCTTGTCACAACTTACCAATATCAGCTTCCTTCTCAGTTATTTCCTGTCCTAACAGCCATTTTATTTACCTAGTAGTTTGGCAGAAGACAAGGGAGATAATACAGCTGGCATAGAGTAGTTACCCAATGAATTCAGTTGCACCCCTATCTGAGCAGGTACCATGCAAGACACCAAGCATGAGATAGAGTTGTGCAAAGAGTACCAACTGTAAAGATGTGGGCATGTGTGTAAATGTACCAGTCAACCAGGGAAGTGGTGCTCAGTGGTTTAACCACACAGTGGGGACTAGCTGAGTAAGGGCGCTCCTCTTGACTTCCAGGTGCCCTTCCAACCTAGGCATTTTGGATACCTCCTGACCCACCTTAGGAAATCCAGCTGCTTCAGAAGCCCCAACTTCTCTCGCTGAAGACTCTCTGTCACACGATACACCTCCCTGGGGAAGAGCAGACAAAGTGATGATCAGGGCATGGGGAGGAAGGGGTCGGCTGCAGGGAGTGAGGGAGTCAGGGGAGTGTGGTCCTGGCTTGTGATGGTCAACTCAGTGAGTCGTCACAGACGTCTGTCTGGAAGGGAGATGGCCCCACTGTGTGAACACGGACAGGAAGCTTGGTGACATAGAGACCTCATGACTGAGTCTTAGGCTTCTCTAGACCTCGGCTTCTAGAGCCCGCTTATTCCATAGCCACTTCCCATGGCATGTGGCTGGGTGGTACTGATATAGCTGTCCCAGGAGAGAAATCAATAGTCTCCTGCACACGGTGTCACGGGAGGACTTACATCACCATCTCTCCCTGCACATGCCCGACACTGAGTTAGTTCGCTTTCAGATGATCTGGAGGAATCATTTTCCCTTCCTGACTTCCCCTCTAGGTCCCTAGACTGCTCCTAGACATCTGGAATTTTCCACTGTTTTGGGCATTCATTTCTTTGACAGAATTTCTTATCTCTGACTCTCGTGCAGAGAGTGACTATATCAACGGCAATCAGTCACAGGGTGACACAGGGGACCCAGGGTGACTAAAGATCACCTGAGGCTGGAAGCAGTGCTGTGTTCTGCCCTTCAACACCACACCGGCACAGAGGCCCAGCCCAGACTGCACAAGAAGAAAGGGAGAGAGGGAGGGAAGAAGAAGAGGCTAGAGAGAGGAAAAGAGGAATGGAAGAAGGACAGAGGGCGAGGCAGGGAGGGAGGGAGATAGGAGGAGGGCACACTGGGGCAAGATGGCAGGGCTTCAGGACTGCTGGGGAAGGAAGGGGAAAAGCAAGTGAACCCAGGCAGTGGAAGGCCTGCTCTACTCCACACTTTGACCTCTTTCATCGCTGTGTTCTGAACCTCCGTCTAGAAATGCCCATGTCATCCATATCACTCTCAGTCTCACTGCAGGGGGCTGCAGTCCAGCCCTTAGCTTAGGGTGCACACACAGCCAGGTTGGGGGCTGCTTGCCACTGTCAGGGCCACAGCCTGCAAAGGGTTCCCTCAGTCACCCCTCTACGCCCCTGCCCAGGAGGTGCCAGCAGCAGCAGCAGCAGCAGCAGCCAGGGTCCAGGCCTCTCTGAGAAGAACAACAGCTTCCGAGGTTTCTGTGCTCTTCTCTTCTTCCTCTTTACAGACTAATTATGAGTTTGCCTCAGGACAAGAACAAGCAGAATCAAATCCCGAGCTTACCTCAGACAATCCTAACAAAGCCACAGCCCTTCCCTGGCGCTCTCCTGCTGAGCTGTGGGTTCCTCACATTTTATTACCAGTTATATTTAATTTCAACTTAAGGGAAAACAATGTATTTCCCATTATCCAAGTGGGTCCCTGAGTCCTTGTCTGGGACTCAGCTCTGATCAGCACACCATGTACCCAGTCGCATACTCCTCCCCGTGAGGGGTGCTGCAGCCTGGAGCCCAGCCCTGGCTCAACAGCTTTTACCCTGCTCAGAAAGAGTCATTCAGTGCACAGCCAAAGGCTGGGCTCTCAGTGTGGAATGAAAACCCAATTCCTAAACCACAGGTCTTCAGGATCTCCTCTGTCCTATCTGTGGCACCAGCAGCCAGCTGGAGCCTTAGGACTGCACTTATGTGCATGACATTCACACGCAGATACACCTGTATCTACTCTTCTGGTGAACATGCATCTATTCAGACACAGATGGATTGCTGTTAACAGAAAGAAAGGCTCCCCTGAGGAACTGCCCTTAAAGGCCCTCTAACCTAGAGGTTCTAACAGTCTGTTCCTAGGTAAAATGCAAATTGCAAGGGAAAGAACCTGTGGGTTTTTCTTGTAGTCCTTGGCAAGAGGTTTATGGTTCCCTTTAGGGAAGGGCTGTTGGTTTGTTTTTAGGAAGAGATGTAAAAAATGTATTGTCAAGTAAAAAGCACAAGGCAAAAGTAAAACAGAACACTTGCTCTGCTACTGTTTTGTAAAGAAGAATTATGTGTGTGTGTGTGCGTGTGTGCGTGTGCATGCTGCACTGAGTATGCTCTGACACACTGTGACTGGTGCTCTCCTGGTGACAGGAGACTGAAGTCATGCGTGGGGCAGACCATTTCTCAAACATTTATCTTACTGTGCCTTGTCGTAAATCACCTACTCAAAAATAAAAGTTAATTAAAAACAGAGCAGTGCTGCTTTTCCACTGACCTCCATCTTTTTATTATCTCTGCTTGCAGGTTCTTTCTTCATCTCATTTGAAGATCTAGTACTCCTACTTTGAGCATCCTCAGACAACGGAAAATTAATTTTGCCCATCCAGAGATCTTGCTGATAAATGACTAAGTCTGTTTATTTTTTACTCCACCTCCCCTCTCTCAGCTGCTTTGGAGAAGCTCAGGTGGCGCCATCAGGGGACACACAGGCATAGAGGGAACCAGTCTGTCCCAGGCTTCTGGAAGGAACTTGCTGTGTGGCTTTGAGTCAGTCACTACATCTCTCTGAGCCTCTGTTTCTCCCCGGACAAAGTGAAGGCAGCAGACTGAACAATCAAGCCCTGCCAGTAGAGTGGCTCTGTGATTCCACTCTGTGGGGAAACAAGTCAGGGTCCTGCTGTCCCTCTGTCCAAGCTTCCCTGGGTGGGACACATTCTCCTGGGCCACTACAGCTTTCAGATGCATGGGATGCTCTGAGCTCCTTGAAAACTACATGGTGACTTTGTGGATCCTACTCCCCACCCTCCCACCCTCTGGAGACTGCAGCTCTGGCTCGGTTAATTAAGACAAGACTTCAGAAGCCTGCGTCTTCAGGCTGAGCTGCAGCTCTCCAGTGCTGTTTATTCCTGTTTACTGTTCTAATTCTCCTGCCTTCAGATATTTGCTGCTTTAAGAACTTGATTGAATTTAAAGAGCTGGAATCCTTAATTCTGTTCATAAAGTTAAGTGCTTATCCCGTGTCACCCTGCTGTCAATGAGGAGGAACTGATTTTGCTTGTTCACTGTGAAATACACAGTCTTTCTACAACTGGCCGTCCAATAACTGGGACAGAAGGGTTTGATCTTGCTTGAGGACCTATCTTACTGGGATCAAGCTCTCAGTCTCAAAATATTTCCTCTCTACTGCCTTCACCATTCCAGACTCCATACATGAACACAACTGGTAGAACAAGCTGGATTAGGCCTGTTCTCCTGGTGTTGATAGCAGTCAGAAAGAATGAGGGTTTTCAGTTCTGAATGAAGACACTTAAAACATGCAGAGCACTGAGCCCTGGAAAGTGCTGTAGCCCACTACTCTGCAATCAGATGGTCAGCACTCAGGGTCCTCTCAGGAACAGCCACACTATGACCTTTGCAGAAGAAATAAATGCATGAGTGGAGGAGAGAACAGAGAGTAAAGGCTGGTCTGTCTGATGCTTGTACTTCCTGGCTGGCTCATTAGTCTCCGGGGTGCTACTAAGCACTTAGCATGTTGGGGCTGTTACTCAAAACTTCTGAACCTCAGTTTCCTCTCCTGTAAATCAAAGCTGAGAATAATGGTACCAGTTGCAGCTGTATGGCCACACGGGAGGTTGTTGAATTATATACTGAAGTGAGACACGGTCAGGTCCAATGTGGTCCCAAGTGTGGAATGATTTGCAATAGTCATACACAGATAATTAAATGATCAAATCGTCACATTTCTCTGCCCTGAGCTTTAGAGTACAAGCCTCATGCTCCCCCCAAAAGAAAACTGACTGATTCCTGCTCTGGTGGACCTCTGCCTAGCCAGATGACCAGGCCTAGTGTCCAGATCCCCACAACATCCTTCATTGGTAAACCAGCCCTGAGAATCACTGCAGTCTGGGCCCACAAAGTCTAAGAAGAAAACATTGCTGGAAAAATAGAGAAAGCTGGAGTGATGATTCCAGAGTCCTGCCACAAACTTGCCAAATCATCTGCTGATGCAGAAATCTTTCCATTCAACTCTTCCCCTGGGTCCCTGGTTCTTAAAACTGTGACAGTTATCTGAGGTCTGTCTACTCACTCAGCATCTGCTCACAGACTGCCACACATCTGCTGATGGGTAACACATTTTTATAACCACATAATAAACTTCTCAAGGCCAGAGTTATCTAGTTCTTGTCACCTCCAGGCCATTGGTTGCTCAGTAACCTTAGAATCTAGAAGAGCGTTGGTTAGAAGAAACCCTACAGAGCAACAGGCCAAAATGTTTGTTTCACAGGCAAGTGGAGGGTGTGTAAGAGCAGCCAGTGTGCCCGCAGCTGGAGGCAGGGAGGAGAGCAGGCCAGACTCACATCTCCTTCTCCTGGTACAGCTGGCAGGCCTCTTGTTGCAGGCTCTCCAGCTGCTGCTGAGCATCCTGCAACTCCCTCGAGGTCCGCTCCAGCTCCTGAGCCAGCTCCTGGTTCGTGAGCTTCAACTTGGCGTTCTCGGTCTTGGTCTCGTGCTTGTCGTTGTGTAGTGCCACGCACTGGCCCTCTAGCTGGAAAGCAACAGGGAGAAGTGAGGAGCATTCACCATGGACTGGCAAGCTGGCTGGCCTGGCATCTCCTTGCTCTCCTTGTGGAAAGGTGGGACTATGACCCCAAGCCACAACGAGCACTCCTTCTCGAACACCCCAACAGCCAGCAGGCAGAACAGGGCCTTCAGAGCTCATCTTATGTCTCTTGCCTCTGCCTAGGAACCCCGCTGAACAGGCCAAGGGGAGCTGTACCACCCCACAGGTTCACGAGGCTGGGGTGCAGCTCGGTGACAGAGCCCTGCCAGGCCACAGTTTCCATCCCCAGAACTGCAAACAAAAACATCACTAGCAAAGAAATTCCACAATCCACCTGCATCTCTCACCCCAAAGTCAGAGTGGTCTTGTGAACTACCCTCCATTTCTCTTATACTCTGAGTCAATTTCTTTCCCTCCATCCTTGATGGGGACAGAGAACAGCTAAGTGGCATCTTTCATGAAGACATCCTTTCCAACTGTGGATGCTGAGAGCAACTTTATTTCCTTATCTTCTCTAGGATAAATAAGTCAAATTTCTTTAATCTTAAAAAAAAACTTTGTATGGCAGTCAAAAGCCCTGTAAATTCTTAGGGAATAACTAAAAGTTGGTCAAACAGGCCCTAAACATTTTCTCATGTCCCCAAATCAACTTAAAACCCATATTTTGATAGCTGCAGCTTTCTCTTGTGATATCACTTTACAGAACTTCCAATCCTCTCACTAGAAGAGCCATACTAAGGCAAACAGAGCATAATAAATTTCATTTAATGAATGTGGCCAGGCAGGGAAGGAGAAAGCAACAACAATGAATTTCATGTGGCTCTCAAGAGGCCCCTGTGTAATCAGGCAAGCATGCAGTAATTAAATCGAGTGGCAATCATTCATATGAGGGATAAATCTAATTGCTAAGAATTTAGTGCATAACAGTGAAGAAGCGAGGAGAAGCGAGGTGCAAATGTGGATTGGAAACAGGAAGGCAGCTAGCAGATTCTGCAGTTGACACTGCCTTGCTGCAGCAAGAGAAGACCTGAAATCCCAAGCCTGGGCAGGAGCAGCAGCAGCAGCAGCAGCAGCAGCAGGACAGTCCGTAGTCATAACTGAGGTCTCTTCAAGCTTATTTTAATGTGCTGCTAAAAATAACGCTCTGTTTTCCCAGGGAAGCAATGTGTCTGCGTGGTTCTCCTAGAACTGAATTCCTCCACGACCAGGTGGAAGGATGCAGGAGGTGGTCCCCTCGCCCATCCCACCCCATGAGCCCTGGCTTCAGAGATGAGGTCCCTAGGCATGACACTTGCTTATCCCACAAGCCAGGTGTCCCCAGCCACAGAGGCACTGCCCCATATCCTCAGACTGCCCCTGGAAATGCAGGCACTTAGTGAAGGGTGTCGAGTCTGCACCCATCCTGGCAGTATAGGGACCAGCACAAAGTGGCCCAGTGAATTTCATTCAAACCTGTGGCAGACAAGGGAGGGATATGCCTACCTTTGAGAAGTCCTTTCCATCTGTATGGATCCCTGGCCTTCCAAATGCCACAGCATCCCTATGCCTCTGAGTCTCCCTCTGTTCTCACATAGGCTGCCAGAATCAGGTTTAAGTTGAGGCATTTCCATGGTCCCTGGACATAACTATGAAAATATCTGAGAGCCTTTGTGGGGAAGTCAATGGTGACTTCTCCAAGGTAAATACCTGGAAATGGAGAAGTTTTTTTTCCCTGGAGAACACAGGTGACCTAAAACACTACCTTGTAGGACTACATGGCTCTTTTCACAGTAAACAAAAAGCTTTGTGAGTGGAATGGATGTGAGGCAGAGACACAGGTAAAAGGAAGAACCAGGGTCTTGGAGGATAATGACAAAACCTACCCTTTTCTGCTGCTGGTTGAGTCGTTCCAGCTCCTGCTCCTTGGCAAACAGTTTCTTCTCCAGCTCCTGACTGCGGGCCTGGAACCTCTCTGTGTCCTGCCAAGTGGGCAGAGGGAACATATGGGCCTAAGACAGACTCATAAGCAGGTCCTCCGCCTTTGGTGCTGTGAGGCCCTTCCCTTCACACCAGGGTCCGGCACCCAATTGCCCACCCATGAGGGCCTATGGGTATGATGTGAGGCCCAGGGAGGCACTGCACTGCTCCACCAGCATGCTTGTCCCATCGCTGCACCTGACACCCCAACTACCCCCACCACAGAAACAACCCATGGTCAGTGTGGAATTCAGAGCAGGGAGAACAGAGGTCTCAGCTTGGCTCTCAAGAGGAGAGGAAGGTAGATGACCTCTAACACTTCTTCCTGTTGGATGCTCTGTTCTGTGTTGAGGGCTGGATCCCTGAAACTGCTCCCCCATCTGCAAGCACAGAGGTATAGCCCTGATGAGGATTGGCTGTTCCAGTTCTCCACTGATGGCCACCTCTGATGTCTGTGCCTTTATTCACAATACCCTCTCTCCTTCTGCCTTTGATTGACTGGACTTCTCTAGTCTGAGATGCTGAGGCCTAAAAGATGCAGGCATGAGGGATGGGCTGTGAGACACAGGGAAGCACTGTGGGAGTCATTCCTGGTGGAAGGCCCAGAGGAGGGATCAGGAGACCTGGGCTCCAGACCCTGTCTCATCCAGTTGAGTTGCTTCTAGATCATTCTCAGACTAGAAACAAAAATCCTCAGGCTAGAATATGGCTCAGTGGTGGGACACTTACTTGACACAGGCAGGGCCCTTGGTTCCATGCCTAGTACCCCAAAAGAAAAAAAAATGCTTGGGTCCCCTGCAGCCTTCATTTGCCAGAGGTAGAACAGACATAAAGTATGCAGGGAGTGAGGAAACTTTAATTCTCTTATTTCTCCCTGCCAGAGAGCCCTAAGAGTCCCCATGATAGGGAAAGACCCATTTCCAAGGACAGGTGTGGGATGCTAACTTGGGTGAGGTGGCTGGGGTGGGGCCCCTGGCTGGAAGGTTGGAATGACGGCTGACAGCAGTAAAGTGGTAAAACGTTATTGTTCTAGGCTCATAAGCCTTTGGACACCTGTGAGGTTTCCTCGGGTCTTCATCTGTAGGTATCACCTGATTCCTGCGGGGTTATGGGGACCAACAGCCTGACCATCCTTCCTCATTTAAACCAGGTGATGCTGCAGGTAGCACCTGATCAGACAGCTGCTGCTCCAGCCACTATTTCTGGAGAATCAGCACCAGGAAACCTGCTGTGTTCTGCTTGGCTGCTTTTCACGGAGCAGGCATCCCATAGACAGTACTGGGATAGCAAGAGGCCAGGCTTCCCTCATGAGCACTGATTTCCCCCCTGTGCAATGTACCATCCCCCACCCCAGGGCAGAGCACTGCATTGGACTTCCACCTGGATTCTAGGGTACAAGTGATTGAGTATCTCCTTCATGGTCAAACACACTGCTAAGTGTAAAACAAGGATCCAAACCCTGGTCAGAAGGTCCAGTCTTTTCCAGGATTCCATAAACAGAAATGGCACTATCCCTTCTCTAAGACCAGGACTTCCGGCACAGCCAAAAATATCTTAAGAGCTTCCATGGTTGTGCCAAAACCATAAGCCTAAGTACTGAGCTCTCTGGGCATTTGGTGTGAAGGAGAAAGAGGAAGCAGAGGGGACAATTGAGAGCCATAGCATCATAGCCAGTCCATCCTAAGGGTTACTAATTTGCTTCTGAAAGTTTTCCTCTGAGCTCCACCCACTACCAGCCTCTGTAAATGCTTGTTTTTGACCTGTCATCATAGCCCTAAGCAGAAGGGGAAAAATGTCCCCCCGAGTCTGTCCCTTCTGCAGAGTGTCATTTGGGATGTTGGGGTGGTTTCTCATCATGGGGTGGAGTCTGCTGCTGTTGTAAACTGTCGTAGGTCTGTTGCTGCAATGTGTAAGCTCTGTCTGCTATATGCACACCCCCCTCCTTCCTCCTGCTGAAGGGAAGGGGAGACAGAAAGACTCGGAGCTCTTAAAGAACATGGGTGGTCTCGAAATGCTGACAAGCTTCAGGGGTTCTGGCTGGGGAACATGGCCGGATTTTTCCAAGTCCCTCTCTGTTTAAGTGACATCTGCAATACTAAATGTAGCCGAGATGTGGACAATCCAAAGCAACCTGTGACTAAAACTTGGTTCAGGGAAGTGGCTGGGACCACACTCCAGGGTTAGTGATGAGAAGCAGAGGGGGCTGCTGGTGAAGCTCAAAAGTGTTTCTGCTGAGAGCTCATTAAGTGAGAAGTCCAAGAATGGATAACAGAATTTCTTATAGCATTTTTTTAATGAATATTTTTTTAAAAAAGATCCTGCTTAGCTTGGCAGGGGACAGAATTTCTCCAGTCCTGATCTCAGGACAAATAGCAGGACTAGGAAAGAGGCTAAGCATGTGTCAGACTAGGAACAGGGAGGTGAACTTTATCTGCCCATGGTATCTGGGGATGGTGGAGTTTTTCTTAGTGATGACGTTTTCTAGGCATCTAAGGAGAAGAGATGGGCAGCCTGGGTGCTAATGTTTGTCCACTGGGGAGAGCTGCTGGGCATGGTGTGAAATGGAGCTGATGTGCTTGGATGGGTCTTTGATACAGGTCTACACATCAGCCAGTGTCTGACCCAATCTCTAGGCTGCTTTACTAATAAAGCGTGCACTGCATCCATCCATCCACTTGTGCATCATCAACTACTGAACAAAGATTTGTTGAATGCCTGTCATATTCCAGGTATGGTCTAGAAGCTGAGGATACATTAGTAAGTAAAAGATAAAAATCCGCACTTTTGTGGAGCTTACATGTTAGTAGGAGGCAGCAGATAAGAATCAATAAAAATAAGCTAGTACAACATACATCATGTTCAAAGGTGACAAAAGTCTTGAAAAAATAATAAAGCAGATAAAGAGAGAATCAATGGTACCACAGGAGCTGGCATTATAACCTCACATTTGGGATAGGTGGTCAGCATAGAAATGTCAGCCCAGCTAGCCCTTAGAGCCAAACCCAGAGGGTGGACACTCACTTTCAGAAGAAACTGCTCCCTCTCACTTTTGATTTGTTGTTCCATCTCCTCATAAAGATGCTGGATTTCTTCATCATAAGCAGCAATTTTCCTACAGAGATGGGCAAAAGGAGGGGATGATGGAGTCTGCACTGAGGTCCCCCCAACTCCATTCTCCCATAGTAGTTCTGGGCGTGACTGTGTAGATCAGAGCAGCCAAGGCTGCACATCCATCTCTCAGCACTGGTGAACTGGGCCAGATATGTAGAGCCCAGCTGGATACAGTCCAGCTGTTGGTGGGTCTCCTGCAGCCACACCTAGCCCATCACTACCCCCATATTCATCTGTCCTGCATGCTCCTTGGAGCAGCTACCCTGGACATATCTTCCTCACCCTGTGCTATTTCAACACCAGGCCTCTGTCTCTGCCAAACTTACTGCTCCTGCTCCTTCTAATCTCCATGTTCACAGACAGTCTGAAGTCAAGTTGGGTGCGTTTCTGTCCTGCTTAGCTTCTTAGCTAATCTCATTTCTGGTTGGGAAGCTGTCTGCATCTGTCTACATTGGCATTTTCTGACACTGTGCTGTCACTGGACACTTCTTAAAAATGTGATCTTAAGTCTGTGTATTCACGTTTCTCATAAGAGTCTCAAAAGATCCCTTGATGATGACAACAATCTTCACACCCCTGAATACAAAGTTATGCATGTTTTCCTTGGGATGACGATTTTCCATACCCCTTTCTCTCACAGTTGGTACTCTCCTTCTAATGATCCTCCAAAGTCAAACAGGAAGGATCTGACCTTAGTGTGTGATCTGAAGCTAGATGTTATTAAACAGTATATCACTAATTCCAAGAAATTGCCTATGTACGTCTTTCCTCTGACCATACAATGGGAGATCCTTTCTCTGGCCTCCAATCCCTGTCTTCTTCCTGTCCTGTTAAAAGAACTCCAGATCTGTGAACAGGCTGATAGTATTACAGCTCTTCATGCCTGTTTGAATGTGTAACCTGCCATTCTAAACTTCCTTTTATTCAAGAGACTTCAATTCTTGCAGAAATGGCTCCAGTTCTCAGTTCTAAGAGGTGCTGTGGAGATTTATGAACAAATTAAAGGTTGGGCTGCAGTTTTTCTTCTGAGCCCTCCATCAGTTTACCCATTCCTCCCATGGTCACTTAGGGGTTCCATCTCCAAGGCAGGCCCTTCCTGCTGTCCATGGCTTTACTATAGCCCAGTTGCAGTCCCCTTCTCATGTGCCACTTGCATGCTATGCTTACACCACGGGGACAGACTCAGTTATGAACATCAAGACATCTCAGTGCCATCTTTTAGCTCTACAGAAACTAGAGATTGGACCTACACAAAGGAGCTGGGTGAGACTCTAAGTGTGTGACCTGAAGCTAGATGTTATTCACATCTAGGTCATTCACAATGGCTAGATGTTGAGTTCACATCACTGGCTGTGCCCTCAAAAAGACTGACTTTCAACAACTGTATGACAATGGTTTCGGAATGTGCTTAGCAGAAGATGACAGTCCTTCAAGAAGAGATGATAGTCCTCCAGGAGTTCCACCAGCTGGGGCCTGGCTTTTAGGAAGGTGTTCTCTGTCTCTGGTGTAACAAGTATCCTTGGCCAAGAGTAAGACATCTCTTCTTGGTGAATGACAGATCATTGAGGTTGCTATTTTTGCTCTTAGGTAAGGTATAAAATTGAAAGAAAACCTGAGAAGAAAAGGCCCATGCTGTTAGATAGTGACACCTTCAAGTCAGAAGTAGATACAGTTTGAAGGAACTTTCAGAAAGCAAGATGGCTTCTTCCTGGTCCCTGGAATTATTTTCCTGTGTTTGAAGAAACTCAGATGTTAGGTGGCAAGTGGCTATTGTAATTCAAATATTGTAATCCTTTCTTCTGTCCACCTCATTGTCTGGAAAGTTTATATTTGTAATCCCATTGAAATGTTATGAGAATCCTGGCATGTTAATTCCAATCAGCCACCTCTGGTGTAACCCATGGCGAAAATTAAGACACTAAGACAGGTTCATAGTTACAGGTAGCCAAGGGGTCCTAGGTCCAAGTCCAATCCAGGTGAGGATTCACAGGATAAAGGCCTTGACCCAGAATTTACTCACTTGTGAAGAAAGGAGTGGCTTGAGGATGAGTGATGGTGAGAATGGTGGGAATTATGTGAATCTTTGAGTTAGGCTTAGCTCGAAGGTCAGAAAGCATCTCTACAATATGGAGAGAGAACATATGCAGAAAGATCAATGTGCATAACTCAACTGGGGTAGCATTTAAATGTTTAGGAGGCATCAGTTTCTGATATGCAAACTTTTGTGCCCTAGGAAGTCATAGCCTGTCATTTTGAGGCTCAAACTCAGCTGACATTCCTGGAGCTATGTGGCTCTGCCATTCCACTGTGCTCAACTGTTCACAGGGAGACACGAGGCAAGGAAACAGAAACTGCTGGCCCTATTTACATTGCTTAGAGCCAGTTGAAGAAGGAAATAGCTTAGCCAGCTCTGTACATATCAATACATGGAAATAGTGCTTGGTTTAACTAATGTGGAGGTAATTGTTCTGCCTTCAAGGAGAGCCATCCAAATTGTCGTCTACAAATGATATAACGGAAAGGTCTCAAGGTATCAAGTTTCAACAACACAAATACTTATGTAGAACTACTAAAGTGAGTTGAAAGCAACTTAATAATTGATTTGACTCTGCTAAAGCAATACTAATTATAGTCATTCATGTAAACTGTTCACAGTTATGCCTAATAACCAGGCAGGGCATTAATTTTATGATATCATTAAATGTATAATATTAATTTTGCTCTAAGTTTTACTTGATTAAATTAATACTCTCTGTTTTTCATGTTCACATGCCAGTTTGCTTCTTCTGAATTAAGTTATTTTATAAACAAGTTGAAGGAAGGTAGACACAGCCTCTGAAGGCTGCCTTCAGCTAGCCCTTGCTCCCAAAGCTTGGGTGGACTCTAAAGAAGTCCTGAAACTTCAGTGGGCATCAGTGATCCTGGGCTCAGCCAGTCTCATTCATAGAGCCAGTCTTTGGAGAAGCTAGTCTCACGGGAGTCTCTAGGCCTGAATAGCACTGTAAAAAGCCTGGGTCGGAACACACCAGTCTTGGGAATGGGGCCCATTAAGATTCTTTTCTCATCAATAGCACTGTTAAGAGAGCCCAGGTTCAGAAGAATTATGTTCTGATCCTTAATCTCAGAACCAGCTCCTTTCCTCAGGGTGCCCTTGGGGAAATACTCTGACCTCTTCCCATCCTGGGGTACCACTGTCCTTATGTCCCTTCCCCCAGCATTGTCAGAATGAGCAAATAGGAGAGTACATGTGACAAGTGTTCAAGAAGCCTGAAATAAATGTAAGGCATTGTTTATTTCTGTAATTATGATCATACACTGTGGAGGGCAGGGGTGATACTCTCTGAGAGGAGGAGGGCCTTAGTTTCAAGGATGAAAGGGCAGCTGTGGTTAGAAAGGCTCAGAGGCACTCCGAATATGAAGAAAAAGCTGAGTCAATAAAAGCTCCTGTCAGAACAATCCATTAGCGACGCGAGCTGTGTGTGAGCAGGAACTGCAGAGCCAAAGCCTGTGTCTGTGGGGATCCGCAGTGTCTATGAGAGTGGTTAATGGTGAGAGGCATCTAAAAAGATCTGCGCATATGGCAAGCTGTGTTCCAGCCAAGCACACCACATTCTACCCTCAAAGGAAAAAGACAACGCATCATGTCTGCTTATTTCATACACCTTTGTCACCATCATCTCTAAAACCACTCATATCAGCTCATCACACAAACACACTCTGCAGTCTCCTCTACGGGGAGTCCCTCATCTTTTCCACCCCTTTCTTTGAACTCTTTCTTACACTATGTCTCCATTTGACAACTGTGCATTAAATTTCCAATAGTCCTGAACTATTTGGATTTTATTTGGGTTGGGGCTGTCTCTACTAGACTATGAATGCTTAGACTTTTATATCACCCACAGGGCCTGTGCTCAAAATGCTAATGAAGAACTGTAACAACTCAATTTACAACTCTGTACCAAGCTCAGAAGCTTATTGGAACCACTTTGCGGGAATACTAGATTCCAGGAGAACAAAAGAATTTCAGGGTTGGAATGTCTGTTTGATTCATCCACTTCCTTTTTCCATGGTTACAATCTTTGTCATAATATCTGCATTGAATATTTAACTAAACTGGGCTAGACCATCTCTGGTGACAGGGAACTTGCTGTCTAAGCAGTACTTTTATTAGGGAATATTATGGCTCACAGAAATCTGTCTTCCAATGACCTTATTTCAAATATTTGAGAACAGCATCAAGTTCAAGGAGTTGCCTCAAGTTCAGGCCATGTTTCTCTACTTCATTCAATTTTGTCTCATACCAATTTGGTTTACTTATTTATTTTGTAAGTCTGTATGGTTTCCTTCACTTCTCTCTGAATGGGCCCGTATTATTTTTCCCAAAGCAAGAACCTGCAAACTGAATGCCCTGTGCCCGAGTTCGATTAGTGCAGATCTGAGAGCCTTCTCTCTTGTTCTAGGAGGTTCACATCCATTCATGCAGCCTAGAATCACATGGGCTTTTCTTGGCAGGTACATCATAGTTGATGAAGGAGGAGCGGACACATTTGTTAAAGAAAACCTCTAAACCTTATTTCTGTGTGATCATTTTTGTTTTAAAGAGTGTGTCATTCACTCATACCTCTCCTACTTCTGCTATGGCTTACTGAACACAGAAGAAAGTCTCAAATGTAATTCTGTTAGATTTCATATTTATTAGTCCCAGTCCATCTTTCTAGCTTATTACTCTATAAATGGATCCCAGGTGGCCTTACAGCATATTAAATGATCTTCTAAGTTTTACTGGTATTTCAAATTTAACATACATGGAGAATTCAAGCTAAATAATCTATATGTTAGCTTTTGTCATTTATCTGAGAATTATTTAGAGGAGTATTTTTAAAATATAAAAATTGTTGGTTTCTAGTTTTATCACATGACAGCAAAGGAATTCCTTTGAACTCTATTACCCTCTTGTTCTGTAGCCAAAAACATCAGTTTTTCCAACTTTTTTGAAAAAATGCATATTTTGTTTGTAACATATACAAGTCTATCTTAATGCCTTAAGTTTGATGCTTTAAAATACTTTATATCCATGTTCTTTTGCCTGTTTAGAGATAAATTTGTTAAAGTCTTTTAAAGTCTTATTTTAGTCATTTTTTTCCCAAAAGATTCTGCCTATGTGTATTGCTACTATATTGTTTGATATGTAAAAATTTATATATGGTGGATCCTCTTTGTGTATGGAATTTTTTTATTTTTATAAAATGTTTCCCTTTATCTCTCTTAATTTATGCCACTGGTAAAAATGTTGAGTAAGAAAGATACCAACCTGTAATAGAGCTTTCTGAAGTATTAATTAATGATGTGTTGGATATAACTATCAACTTGTGCTTTACTTGCCATTCTTAAAACACCCCTTCCAACTTCCAACCCCTGTCAGTGTCTGTTTAATGATCTCTTTCTCTGCTATCTAGTCATGTGGAGCTACATAAGGAGGGAGGGAGGAAGAAGTAAGATGAACTTGAAGGGAGGAAAAGACACCTTAGTGAGGGAGGACAAATTTGTGGGGGAATAAAGTGCACAGCAATAACGAAGCATTAAAAGACAGAATACAGGGGTGGATTAAATCCAAGGTACCTCAGTTCAGAGGACTAAGTACGGAGAAATCTATGCATCACCAGTGACTTTAGACAGGGTTGATTAGGCCCTTCTTTAAATACTACTCTATGTGAAATAATCTATACTTAAATTATGCTCTCTGCATAACATAAATTTAACATCTAGGAACAAGTCCAGTGCTACAGTAGCAGGGAAGAAAGGGGCAATCAAAAAGGCCACACACCCTTAAGTAGACCCACGGCACCCTACTGCTTGCAGGTTGATAGTGACACTGTGAGCTCGGACAGGGATAGATCTGAAACAGTGAGTCCCCTTAAAGCCAGGACAAAGAAATCCAAGTTCAAATAACTCAGGATAAAATGTCACCCGGATGTCTGTCTCTTGTGAATGTTCTCTGTGTATAGAATGCATCTATGTATGTGTGTGTGTGTGTGTGTGTGTGTGTGTGAGTGCACATGGGCACGAGTGTGTGTATTGTTAGGGCACTGGAGAGCTGAGGATGGAGATGTGGCAAGGAAGTGGAGTAGGAAAATTGTGATTCTAATACATATACCAGGCTCAGGTTGTAATTTACATACAAGGCTTTACAGATCACTGGCAGGAAACTAGAAGGTGAGATGCAGTTAGCAATAACTTACCCTACCAGCCTCCCACAGGGACTGTAAAGGTTAATTAACCTTCACAAAGTGCTCTGCAGAGGGAGAGCTAAGGTGCTAGCTACACTGGTGTAAAGCATTTCTACTCAGTACCGTGGGGGCTCCAGTTAATGGCCCAGAGGCCAAGGCCTTCCTACCACAGAACACTGCTCACATGAAATACTTTGTTCCTACTCCCTCTCTCTCGTGCCTCCACTTATGGAAAAAAAGCTGTGGGGATTTCAGAAGGTCTCAGCAAGTCAGCCAGTTCACCTCTTAGGTTCTAGGCAGGGATGCACTGAAATAATCCCAAGAAAAAATAACTTCTTTTCTGTCATGGAGTAGCCTTAGCCTTGGCAGAGTGAGTGGCATTTGTTTAGCCTGCAGACATATTTTAGGAACTTCAACTTGAGGCAGAGTCTCAGAAGTGCCTGCCAGCCTTGGCATATTTGTCACTGTGATGCTATGTGTTTCCTTGTGGGTGGGCAGTGGTCAGACCCATGTGCCTTATGGTCTGAAAAGACTGGAAAAAGGAATATGTAAAGGCAGAGAGTGCAGCCCTTCTCCCTCGCAGGTCATGAGCTTAGAAAGTACGCAGTCTAGACATAGAAGCTTAAACATCGCATTGCTTCTCCTACATGGGCAAACCCAAAGTGTAAATAATTTAAAGAGTAAAACAAAAGAGATGATAGGAAACAGGAAGGAAGACTTCGCAAAGATGGTAAGGAGGCCCAGGGACAGGGGAAAGGGGAAGACCAAGAAGGGAAGTGCAAGTGAAAAGGATGAAGATGTGACATGTATACATGCTAATTCCCCCAAGGTGAACATGGCCATCATGTATCACAAACACACACCACAAAGAAGTGTGCATTCCCAACCCCTTTGTTTTGCATGTGAAGAAAATGAGGGACAAAGTGGCCAAATTACCAAGGGCCAGAGAAGGGAAGAACACAGGCCTTGACTCCAGGTCCCAGGGTTTTATCCGTAGCACTGCAGTGTCTTCCCAAACTGCCCAGTGAGTGGGACTGACAGTACCAGAAGTCTGCACTCAGGACTGTCAGGGTTTCAGTTCCACCCCACCCAGCGTGAACTGTGGACCGACTGTACTGTCCAGCCCGCAGAAGATGAGCAGCACCTGGTTCCCAACCTCCTTGACCGCAGTGTGCAAGGCCCAGAAGGCAGCACCCTTGAAGAGGAAGGAAAGCAGGAGCAGGGTTTGTGCTTGGGCTGAGAGAGCTAAGTAGGGATTCAGGCTCAGCACTGCCCCCTGCTATCTTCCTTAGGCACTGCAGTCTTTGAGAATGGAAATGTCCTGTGCTTTCCACATTCTCCTAAACTCAGCCTCTCCCTGCTTCAGTAAGTGGCTGACTGTCGCAGTCCCTCTGTCTCTATCTCTCTCACACATAGGTGCACACGCAGTGAGAGTGTAGATGAATGAAAGGAAAACATAAGGGTTTGTAGAAAATTCTGCAAAGGTTGTAAAATCACCAATTGAATTTTCAAGATGGATGGTTTCTTCCTAACTAGATTCTGCTGCCTTGTGTAAAACGAACTTTGCAGTTGCCTGCCCTCCCCATAAAGTGAAGTGTTCTTCATTATTCAGGTTTACAAATCATGCGCATGGTATATGTGGAGCATAAACAGCCCTCGCCTTTCCATTTGCTCACAGGGCAATGCTAACAATGTGGTTCTGCCTCACATGGTAATTTGCCCTTAAAATACATGAATTTGATTAAGCTGGCGCCTCTTCCAGAATCCTCACAAGAACTTGTCAAACTCACCCTCGGAGCAAGATGCAAAGTACAGATTGGAAAGATCCATGGGTGTACTTTTCTCAGGCTGATACCTTTTGGAAAAACAAGCTAGAGCAGCATGTCTTAAGGCATGGTCTGTGGCCTGCTTGTGTCAGAAACACCTGGGATCTGTGCCAAGATGACCGCTCCTGAACCTCCTCCCTAAGACAGTCAGATCTAGATTCTCATAAGGAAGAGCCTAGGAATCTACCTTTAACTTTGAGGTCTTCCAGTAATTCCATAGCAGGACAGCATTCCAAAGGGCCGCTTTCAATGTATGCATTGCTGCTCTATCTGGAGGCGAGGTCAGGAACATGACATCATCCCTGCTCTGCGAATGTTCTCCTGTCCTGAACCACACACTGCAGAACACCAATTCACAAAGGCTGGATGCCATTTTTATAGCTGGGCTGCCTGTCAGGTCAGTCCTTCCCAGTCTGGTCTCCCCTCGCCCCTCACCAAGCCCAGAGAAACCATTCTAGACAGAAAGGGCATGCATGCAGCTGAAGAGGGGGCAAGTGAAGTGGCCCTGACCTCCCACGAAACTGCTTCTGGCCTGATTCAAACAGATGAGGCAAGAGTGGCCAGCCAGACAAGGCACGGGCTCCAAAGAGAGTCTGGGGTGTTGCGAAGCTTGCCAAGGCCAAGCACGGTCCTCTGATGGTGCAGCAGACAGGGTGGCATCCCTAGGCTACTGAACCGCAGAAGGCAGAGTAGAGCCAGGGCTGACATCTGATCTAGAAAGTACTTTAGTTCTGCAGCAAGCTCTGAGCTCTCCCAGACACAGTGTAATTTATCTTTATCCCAATGCTTTAAAAATACAGACTTCAAACTCTTACCCAAGACTAAGAAAATTGGGCCTCCTGGGGTGGGAGCCCAGCATCCCTGGATGAATCTGTGGAAAGGTCTGAATCTACTGCTGCTCCAAACAGCATGTTTCTATGTCTCTTGGAGATTTAAAGCTCCACTCCCCAATAATAATAAAAATAATAATAATAATAATAATACTAAAAAATTAAAAAGGTAACTGCAGAGAATGCTTTCCAGGTAAAGAAATTCTGATGGTTGGAAGTTCTCCCTAGTGTCAAACCATGTCTCTAGCCCTCATGCTAAGATGGACAGATTTCTGAATTTCTGCACTGAGAAGGCAGATGAGTATAGCTCAGTTGCAGTCAAACCCCCGTGTCCTCAGAGAGAAGTTGGGGCATAGAAGGAAAGATCTCACTTGGAAGGTCAGCAGAGGCACTATTCTTCGCCTTGTGCCAGGAGGCTGTGGCTGCCTCCCAGTGGACACACTTCAGTCCAACACCGTACCCAGGATTCTGATCCCAAAGCTGATACCCTCAACCTCTGCTCAGAGGAGAGGGGATGGGAGGCTAGACTCCCAGCCTCCACTTCTCAACTCTACACACAAAGTACCTGGATATCTTGACAAAATGTAGAGTCATTGGGCTGGGTGAAGCCTGAGATTCTGCATACTTGTAGGACATTTCCAGGTTCAAATATGCACTTTTAAAAAATCCATAGTGGTGAGGTGAGGAAGGCTCTGGTTATTTCTGATAAGAATAGGACTCTGCTATCTGCTAGAAAGATTGTTGCCAAGCCTCCACACTCCTCAGGAGCACCTGTCTTCCTCTGGGCATGTGGGGTGAACAGAACAGGAAGCTGGGTGGACATTTTCACTCACTGCATTAATCCTGAGACCCTGATGCCACAGCTCAGCCCTGGGAGCTGGGGACAGGAACTGCACCCTCTCTAAGCCAGGTTAGGTGACATTTTCTTTGGCCTCTGATGATAGAAGAAATAGAGTGTGCAGTTTGCCAAAGAGGAGGGAGTAGGGGACACGTTGCCCATGGCAATGTGTCCTCTGCCCCACACTGCACAGTTCTGGGTCCAACCTGTGCTGGGTAGGTGTGACCATCAACCCCTTAGGGAATGACAGAGACTCTCTTGCTTAGCTCAGCCTAGAGAAATGTTAGCTCTGGATTTGATCACACCCCACGGTGCCCAGCTCTGGCCAGCACAGCTGTTTGACTTGGAATCTCCTCTCCATGGTCCTGGGCAGGTGCACAGTTTCCCATGGAGCTGAAATGTCCTTTGTTACTGGACAAGGAGCCTGAGGCACAGCCTGGGGAACATGGCAGCTTCCTACGTCCTCCAGATTCTGCCCGGCCTCAAGCCAGTACCAGCACCTTGCCTGACCTCCTTCCCCAGCAAGCTCGGCCTCCTAACTCAGTTCCGAAAGATGTCTCAAAGCCACTTAACTTTACCTGCATCCTCTGTAAAGAATTTCAACTAAATACTCATTGGTTAATACAGATTCTATATTCCAATAGGGATTTCCAGTTTCTTGAGTTCTGAGCTGCAGGTGGCCTTAGAGATAGTCTGTCCCAATAGCAAGTTGTAACCAACCTTAAAAAAAAAATGAGAGAAGCTAATCAAAAATACCAGAGTGTCTGTCCTGTAGTAAGGGCAAGCAACATTTCATGAAACCTTTCAGCACCCCCTCCCATATACACACTTACTAGTCGGATAGATAAATAGGGATTGTAAATTAAAATGTGTTTTCTCTGGCAAGTCACAAACACAAAGCCTGAAAAACACCAATCCCATTCACTTGTGTGGTCAACAAAGAAACAGGCACAGAGAGGGAAGGTAAGTTTTCTGAGGTCACACAGCTCGTGCACGGCTGTCCATGCCCAGCTAAGAACCCCATGTCTATCTGTCTCCTCCTCCAGGGCACTGTTCTCCACCACCTACAGTCCTCTGGTTCTGTTCCCAGACAGCATGCCTGCAATAAGACTGGCAGAGACCTTAGCTGGGTTCAACAGCCAGGAGCTGGCTTGATCCATGGACTTGAGGCAGGTGTGGCAGGCAGGGACATCCACTGGGAATGCGGGTAAAGTGGCCAAATCCTTGGCTGAGATATTTCCTCACAAGAGCCAAGAGTGGTCTTGACTTTCATCTTAAGAACTTTCAAAACAATTACTAAATGAGGCCAGAAGCACTTCTCAGGCGGCTCTCAGCTGGACGTCAGCCTGAGAGGCTCTCCAGCGCATGAGGTGTCACCTCGCAGGACTCGCTGGGCAGAGCTGCAGAGTCCACCGCCCACCCTTCCTAGATGCAGGCACCCTCTTTAGAGAAGAGCTCCATTCCTTCTAGAGGGGCCACTTGGCTCTGCTGCGTCTCCTCCAGGACTCAACACAGGGGTCAGAGGGGACTGTGGGTGAGGTGGCGTCAGCAACTAGTCCAGCTTCCTCGCCTTAAAGATGGAACCCAAGGCTCAGAGAGGCCGAGACTTGAACAGGGTCACTGTCTGTGGCTCCTAACTCCCAGCCTCTACTGCTCAGATCACCCAGATGTTAACAAGATATTTGCATGTTAAAAAACAAAGCTTCCAGATGTCTTATAAAATTCAGAGTCATGGAGCTAGGTGAGGCTTGAGAGTCTGCATGTTCCTACAGCGAATACTGGTGCTATCCTTGCTGCTGGTCCACTACTACGCTTCTACATCCTGATGTGCAGAAAAAGAAAATAAACTTAACTGTACCTCTCTGTGTCAAGACTCAAAATGTTCTGCTTCAGCTAGATAAATCTTCCACAACTAACAAAGACACTTAGTTAAGACAATTACTATTTTTTTGGCATTCACTGACTACTTGTATGTGACAATGTTTTCAACATCTTGTATACTGCTTGAAACTCTGTGAGAGATAGTATTGTAGACAAGGAAACTGAGGCTCAGACAGCTGAAGTAATTTGGTTTAAATTGTGCAGCCAGTAAGTAGCAGAACCAAGGTTCATACTCAGTTCTGCCTGGTTCCATGGCTCACCTGGTGACAGCTGCATACAGGAGTTTCTCATGCCTTCCTCTTCTCCAAGCCCTGGGTGCTTCTCCACAATGCTCTGACCATCCTCTAGCCACAGTGTGACCCCCAGCCTCAACCTCCCCAGAATGCAGAAAAGCGCTGGGCCCAGAGCACAGTGAGAATCCACCTGGAGTTGGGGGAGGCCCAGAATGCTGGGGCTTCCCACCCAGAGATCCTGGCCACCAGGCTGTGATTGCTAGCTGCCACTTAAGAAGCTGTGCGTTTTAAAGCATTTTACCTAGCCTTTCTGGGTAATGATTTCCTCATCTGTAAAATATAGGCGATACTAGAGCATCCCTATCCCCAAGGGTCACTGTGAGACTCAAAGGAGCTAGATATATACAGCATGCAGGACAGCACCTAGCATATAGCCAGTGCTTAATGCACGTGACCAATGTTTCAAAGTGACAGAGTGTGATAGCCACAGGGCCCCGCCTCCACTGGGGCAGATATTGATAAGAGGGGGGTCACAAAATGTTTTGGGGGAAACATAAGAGAAAATGTTTCTGATCTCCACGCTTAGCCAGAGAGAACTGTTGAGACAGGGTACCCACTTTTTTAGGGCACATTCTAGTTCGTTCTTCTCCTCGTGGGCTTCTTGGAGCTGGGAGAAGATCCTAGTCAGGAAATCTTCGAAGCTGGACAGCAGGTGAGGCTCATCCTTCTTCAGCTGCAGCCAGAGTTGTTTGACATCACTTTCACTGGGAGAGAAGGAGGGAGTTAGGTGCGAGCAGAGAATGAGGTTCTGTGGGCAGTGAACAGCCAGAAACAGCACTGTCTCGAGCACCATAAGCATGACAGTGGCCATGGTTTATCAAGTGTCTGGTGTGTGTGAGCTGCTTTATGCACATCAGCTCACTGGTCCTCAGCAACTGTGGGAGCTGGTTACTCTGTCATAGGCCTGGAGGTAAACAGAACACAGTCACTCTTGGGACCGATGGAGTCAGGTCACACTCCAGGTGCCCCAACTCCCACATCAGCCTTTTAACCCACTTCCTTCCACAGCTTCTGTTCTCCATATCCCTCTAGGAGGGCTGGAGGTGCTAAGCATGCACAGTGAGGTACCCACAGCATCACAAAACAAGCACGTCCCAACGCCAGGAGGAGGAGAGGAGGCTAGGAGCCAGGGCGAGTGGAGACAAACGCTACACAGCTAAAGGAGAGAGCTGTCACCCAGAGGAGGATGGTCCTTTCCACCGAGAGGCAGACGTGCCATCAGATGGGTGGCTGGACACAACCGTCACTGCAGAGAGGAGAAGGGAGTACGCCACACCCACTGGGGTCTGCTGGTGCAGGGAGTCATTGGCAGCTGCCAGGAAGGGAATGAACCAGTCTGAATGACATGGGCGCACAGATGGAAAGACAAGGGGAAGGGGGTTCAGGGACAGGCAGAGACAAGACACAGAGTGACCGGTCTAGACGCTTCTCCCAGGAACAGGCACAGTTGGAGCCTGCAGAACAGCAGAGATGAATGGTGGATCCAGCTGATCATGGAGGGACCGTGGGGAGGAGCAGCAGCTTGGGATCTGCTCTCCCTTCCCCAACAGGGAAACTACACCAGTGATCAAAATAAGTCACACATAAATCTGATTTGTGCTCCACTGAATTCTCAAACAGATCTGATCTGAGATTAGCTACGACCTGGGTGCTTCAAAATAAAGAGTAAAATCCTTCATGCTTATGTAATAAGCGCTATATTTCAAGGGCTGGGGGTTTGGCTCAGCAGTGTAAGCGCCGGCCTGACAAGCGAGTAGTGAGTTCAGTCCCCCGTACCAAAAAAAAACAAAAATCAAAAACCAAAAAAACAAAAAGTGCTGTATTTCAGAAACTTTCCTTCGAAGTGATATTTGATAGGCCCATGTTATCAGCACTCTTGGGGCATAGATATTACTCTGTATTCCGCAGTAAAGAGACCTAGTATCTGATCACCCACTGTCTTTCTTCTAAACTCCTCCTTTGCTTCCTTCCTTCCTTGTTGCCATTGCATATATCCATGCTCATTAAGACCATCCATCAGCTCATCCATCCATCCATCCATCCATCTACTTATCCACCCAACAAATATTATCACCTGTTATAACCCTAGTACTGTGCTGAATGACATCAGGGAATCTGGGAACAAAAGAAGGGAGAAAGGAGAACTCTGTTTCCCTGAGAGAGTTCTATTTTCCTCATACAAACCACGCTGGGGTGTCTTGCCTGGAGTGGGTTGTGCTATGTCAGTGGCACAAATCCACAGATATTATAAGGTCTTGAAGAGATACCCTAATGACCTCCTGTCCCTGTGGTTGTTGCTCTTTATTGTGGTCCAAATGCTTATACCCCACCCCAATTCATATGTTGATATTGTGGCCCACAAGATGATGCTGTGAAGAGGTGGGCCTCTGGGAGGTGAGCAGAGAACAAAGGCAGAGCCCTCAAGGGTAGGATTAGTGCTCTTATAAAAGAGGCTCAAGTTCATCTTTTCCACTTTAAGAAGACTGCTCTTTGTGAACCAGGAAGAATCACATCACCAGTTACCAAAGCTGCTGACTTTTCAGCTTCCAGAACTATAAGAAACCAACTTCTGCTCTGTAGAATGTGCCCAGTCAATGGGCATTCATTACAGCAGCCAAGTGGACTGGGACACGCCCTCATGATGTGCATGTATCGTGAACTGAAAGTCCACCTTGCTAGGCTAGGTCAATGTCCACCTCTGCCATGTGTGGCCATAACATCTCATCCCAGATTTCTGAAGGGCCAAGTCTTTCAACTTTTGATGAAAAATCAGGCAAAGTCCACTAACCTGACAAATTACTCAGTCAATCAGACTGCCTATAAAAGATGGGAGTCCAGATGTTCAGTCTACAACTTCTGGACATACCAGGGCCACCTCTCTTGGCAAGATGCAGGAGTATAGGCTACAAAGGATACTGAGAATCTCTTCTTCTAGAACAGCACATGAATCTTTCTGATAAGCACAATTTCTAGACACCTCTGAAGTCTTCATTCTTGAGAAGCTTCTTCTCTTGTCTTATCTGCTGGTTCCCTCATGGTACAGTGTGAGCTCACGTCAGTGAGAGGGAACTTTTAGGCCACCACCTTCAAGAATCAGATCTCACAGATGACTCTCAAACCGTCCCCCAAAGTTTTCATTTCCAGATAGTCTTTGTTGGCTCAGTTCTGCACAGGCCTCTGACACAGGCCCTCAGAGCAGCAGCTGATGAATTCTGACTTGAAATCCCTGCTGGGAAGCTGGCTGCCCTGAGAGGGCGTGAGGGGCAAGACCTTCTTTTTCATGGCAGTTCCCTGGCTTGCTTACTGCACTGCCCTCTCCTCTCCCCTCCCCAGCAGGAGGCTTCACCAGTCTGTTGACAGTGTCACTGTGTTGTGGTCTCTCATTCTAGGGAGAGATGAGAAGCTATTTCACCAATGAGCTTCCCCCACCAGCCACCTGTGTCCCTGGTGTGGTGTGTTCCAACCCCTCCCCAGCCAGCAAAGTAGCTGCTCTAGGCATGGGTGCTGGAGAGAAGATGCAAGCCCCACTCCTCTAGGGCCCCTTAAGGCTCCCTCCAGGCCTTGGCCAGGCTCCTTCTTGCCTGGTGCACACTTTTCTACCAGACCATTTGCTGACAGATGTACACAGCTTTGGATATATATTGTGTGCAGGCTTCTGTCTGGCTCCTTCTTCATCATTTCTCACCATGGTCCTCCTCTTAAGCTCAAGCAACAGCAGCTCCAGTCATGAGGCTATTCCCACCGTGCATGATCCAATCCCAGACCCAAACACCAAAAATGACCAGGATAAAGATGACAGGCAAAGGGCAAAAGTGCTGCATGCTGTTCAGGCCCAGTGTCTTGTTTCTACCAGCAGTAGCATCACATTTTACTATTTTGCTTTATTTTCTACTTGATTTTAAATGCCAAGGTTCAAGTCCACATGTCTCTGTATTCCAAATCATTTTGGGGGTGGGGTGGGAAACAAAGGTATATTGTTTTATTCAAGTTCAGCCATCTAAAATGTTAAGCTGAGCTTCTGAGGATCCAAGCTGCAGCCTGGTGAGACTGGTTAATTTCCCAGCTGCTCTTCCTCACCGAGTTTGGTTTGCACAGCGACTGGCTATGCACAGGCTTCTGCTTGAGGGTCCTCTGCCACAACCTGGTTGGGAGCTGGGATGCACTGGGCACTGCAACCTGGAGACTGGGTCCAGCTCCACTGAAGGTGGGAATGTGCCATCTGATGGTGCCAGGAAGTCGGGGGCGGGGATTCCCCAAGAAGCCTGAGTGGGGCACAGCCTGACATGAGAGCAGCCTTAGAGGCAAGGCAGCTCTGAGGTTTGTGGTGCCAATGCAGAGCAAGGAGTGAGGAGAGGAGAGGATGGGAGAGGAGGAGAAGAGGAAGGTTTGCCAAAGGAAAAATAAATTGCAGAGACACACCTGACTCATAACAGGGTCAGCAAAGGGCAGGGGGTAGAAATCAGGGTCCTCTCTCAAGCACCAAACATGGAGCCAGCACTGCAGCTGTTAGCGGGGCAATAAGCAGGCTGGGCTCATTCCCAAGTCCCATCCCCACTTACTCCTCCAGCACCTTCTGGGCGCCGAGTTTGTCCATCAGCATCTGGAACTGGGCTTCCTCATCCTGGTCCGTATCCTCCAGGTCCCCGTCCCCTCTGGACTGGTACACCTTTTCCTCCTGGAGCTGGGCCACCTGCTCATCTGGGTCCTCCTGACTTGAGTTACTCTGACTGAAGAAGTGGCCTGGGGTGGCAAGCACAGAGATCTGAATTACATAGCCCTCACTCAGGAAGAGCTTAGCTTTTTCTGTAGGTGGGAACCACTAGAGGTTCATCAGAAGGAAGCAAAAGGGACATTCCCTATTGTAAAGCTGTAGCACACCATGGCTCAGATTTCACATTGTGTGCATGTCCATAAGCATTCTGCAGAAATGCTAAAAACTGGGAAAGACAGGCAGTGTGACAGGTATGAGGCCTGCCTTGTGGTCCTCATTCAGAACACAGTTCTTCACTGATTTCTCTAAACGTGGGACCCCCCCCCTTCTATCATCTCCAGCAGCTGGGCTGCCTGTGCACCATGCTGCCAGCCCCCCATCCCTCTGCTTCACAGGGATGACTTGTTTCCTCCACACTCAGGTTACCTGAAGTACAGAAACCTGTCTTATCCTGAATGTCTGGAAAGGCATCTGAGACTTCTGCTAAAACTACATGGTCTCTCACAGGAAGCTGATGATACATGGGATGGATCTCAGCTCTGCTTCCCCCTGGTTACCCTGAGTATGAATGCTTTCTTCAAGATTTCTAAAAATTCCTCTAATAGCTAGTCTGCCTCAACTCTGAAAACTCAGCCATGCTTGGGTTGGAAAGAGCCATTCAATCATCCCACTTTTTTTGTCCAGGGCAGGAAATGTGGTCTGCAGACCTGGAGAGGCTGGGAATGCAGCTTACAACAGCTTTAGGTAACCCATCACCCCAGGGTCCCCAGCTCCCAACAGCACTTACTAAATCCAGTAGCAAACTCCTCTGGGGTCAGAAAACCATTGCCGTCAGCATCCAGTGCATCAAACACATCCTCCAGGTCCTGCAGGCTGAGGGGCAACTCCTCATGGAGCCTCTGAAAGCAATGCAGACTCACTGGTTAAGGTCCTTTGGTGCCAGAGGCTGGTCTGGGGCTCATCTGCCAAAAGACATCTGGAGTTTGGCCA